>CAWVNZ010000350.1:0-26022 GCA_963930735.1 Dioctria linearis | reverse complement strand
TTATTTTTTGAATAATTTACTATAGAAAAGGCAATCCCTGGCGCAATTAAAATTTGTGACAGTTGAAAATTATTTTTTGAATAATTTACTATAGAAAAGGCAATCCCTGGGATATTTAAAATTTGCGACAGTATAAAATTATTTTTTGAATAATTTACTATAGAAAAGGCAATCCCTGGCGCAATTAAAATTTGTGACAGTATAAAATTGTTTTTTGAATAATTTACTATAGAAAAGGCAATCCCTGGCGTAATTAAAATTTGTGACAGTATAAAATTATTTTTTGAATAATTTACTATAGAAAAGGCAATCCCTGGCGTAATTAAAATTTGTGACAGTATAAAATTATTTTTTGAATAATTTACTATAGAAAAGGCAATCCCTGGGATATTTAAAATTTGCGACAGTATAAAATTATTTTTTGAATAATTTACTATAGAAAAGGCAATCCCTGGCGCAATTAAAATTTGTGACAGTATAAAATTATTTTTTGAATAATTTACTATAGAAAAGGCAATCCCTGGCGTAATTAAAATTTGTGACAGTATAAAATTATTTTTTGAATAATTTACTATAGAAAAGGCAATCCCTGGGATATTTAAAATTTGCGACAGTATAAAATTATTTTTTGAATAATTTACTATAGAAAAGGCAATCCCTGGCGCAATTAAAATTTGTGACAGTATAAAATTATTTTTTGAATAATTTACTATAGAAAAGGCAATCCCTGGGATATTTAAAATTTGCGACAGTATAAAATTATTTTTTGAATAATTTACTATAGAAAAGGCAATCCCTGGCGCAATTAAAATTTGTGACAGTTGAAAATTATTTTTTGAATAATTTACTATAGAAAAGGCAATCCCTGGGATATTTAAAATTTGCGACAGTATAAAATTATTTTTTGAATAATTTACTATAGAAAAGGCAATCCCTGGCGCAATTAAAATTTGTGACAGTATAAAATTATTTTTTGAATAATTTACTATAGAAAAGGCAATCCCTGGCGTAATTAAAATTTGTGACAGTAGAAAATTATTTTTTGAATAATTTACTATATAAAAGGCAATCCCTGGCGTAATTAAAATTTGCGACAGTATAAAATTATTTTTTGAATAATTTACTATAGAAAAGGCAATCCCTGGCGCACATAAAATTTGCGACAGTATAAAATTAGTTTTTGAAAAATTTACTATATAAAAGGCAATCCCTGGCGCAATTAAAATTTGTGACAGTTGAAAATTATTTTTTGAATAATTTACTATAGAAAAGGCAATCCCTGGGATATTTAAAATTTGCGACAGTATAAAATTAGTTTTTGAATAATTTACTATAGAAAAGGCAATCCCTGGGATATTTAAAATTTGCGACAGTATAAAATTATTTTTTGAATAATTTACTATAGAAAAGGCAATCCCTGGCGCACATAAAATTTGCGACAGTATAAAATTAGTTTTTGAATAATTTACTATAGAAAAGTCAATCCCTGGCGCAATTAAAATTTGTGACAGTAGAAAATTAGTTTTTGAATAATTTACTATAGAAAAGGCAATCCCTGGCGCAATTAAAATTTGTGACAGTATAAAATTATTTTTTGAATAATTTACTATAGAAAAGGCAATCCCTGGCGCAATTAAAATTTGCGACAGTATAAAATTATTTTTTGAATAATTTACTATAGAAAAGGCAATCCCTGGCGCAATTAAAATTTGTGACAGTATAAAATTATTTTTTGAATAATTTACTATAGAAAAGGCAATCCCTGGCGTAATTAAAATTTGTGACAGTAGAAAATTATTTTTTGAATAATTTACTATATAAAAGGCAATCCCTGGCGTAATTAAAATTTGCGACAGTATAAAATTATTTTTTTGAATAATTTACTATAGAAAAGGCAATCCCTGGCGCACATAAAATTTGCGACAGTATAAAATTAGTTTTTGAAAAATTTACTATATAAAAGGCAATCCCTGGCGCAATTAAAATTTGTGACAGTTGAAAATTATTTTTGAATAATTTACTATAGAAAAGGCAATCCCTGGGATATTTAAAATTTGCGACAGTATAAAATTAGTTTTTGAATAATTTACTATAGAAAAGGCAATCCCTGGGATATTTAAAATTTGCGACAGTATAAAATTATTTTTTGAATAATTTACTATAGAAAAGGCAATCCCTGGCGCACATAAAATTTGCGACAGTAGAAAATTATTTTTTGAATAATTTACTATAGAAAAGGCAATCCCTGGCGCAATTAAAATTTGCGACAGTATAAAATTATTTTTTGAATAATTTACTATAGAAAAGGCAATCCCTGGCGCACATAAAATTTGCGACAGTAAAAAATTATTTTTTGAATAATTTACTATAGAAAAGGCAATCCCTGGCGCACATAAAATTTGCGACAGTATAAAATTATTTTTTGAATAATTTACTATAGAAAAGGCAATCCCTGGGATATTTAAAATTTGCGACAGTATAAAATTAGTTTTTGAATAATTTACTATAGAAAAGTCAATCCCTGGCGCAATTAAAATTTGCGACAGTATAAAATTAGTTTTTGAATAATTTACTATATAAAAGGCAATCCCTGGCGTAATTAAAATTTGCGACAGTATAAAATTATTTTTTGAATAATTTACTATAGAAAAGGCAATCCCTGGCGCAAGTAAATTATTCAAAAAATAATTTTATACTGTCGCAAATTTTAATTGCGCAGGGATTGCCTTTTCTATAGTAAATTATTCAAAAAAATAATTTTATACTGTCGCAAATTTTATGTGCGCCAGGGATTGACTTTTCTATAGTAAATTATTCAAAAAATAATTTTATACTGTCGCAAATTTTATGTGCGCCAGGGATTGCCTTTTCTATAGTAAATTATTCAAAAAATAATTTTATACTGTCGCAAATTTTAATTACGCCAGGGATTGCCTTTTCTACAGTAAATTATTCAAAAAATAATTTTCTACTGTCACAAATTTTAATTGCGCCAGGGATTGCCTTTTCTATAGTAAATTATTCAAAAACTAATTTTCTACTGTCACAAATTTTAATTGCGCCAGGGATTGACTTTTCTATAGTAAATTTTTCAAAAAATAATTTTATACTGTCGCAAATTTTAATTGCGCCAGGGATTGCCTTTTCTATAGTAAATTATTCAAAAAATAATTTTATACTGTCGCAAATTTTAAATATCCCAGGGATTGCCTTTTCTATAGTAAATTATTCAAAAAATAATTTTCAACTGTCGCAAATTTTAAATATCCCAGGGATTGCCTTTTCTACAGTAAATTATTCAAAAAATAATTTTCTACTGTCGCAAATTTTAATTACGCCAGGGATTGCCTTTTATATAGTAAATTATTCAAAAAATAATTTTCTACTGTCACAAATTTTAATTGCGCCAGGGATTGCCTTTTCTATAGTAAATTATTCAAAAAATAATTTTATACTGTCGCAAATTTTAATTGCGCCAGGGATTGCCTTTTATATAGTAAATTATTCAAAAAATAATTTTCTACTGTCACAAATTTTAATTGCGCCAGGGATTGCCTTTTATATAGTAAATTATTCAAAAAATAATTTTATACTGTCACAAATTTTAATTGCGCCAGGGATTGCCTTTTCTATAGTAAATTTTTCAAAAAATAATTTTATACTGTCGCAAATTTTAATTACGCCAGGGATTGCCTTTTCTATAGTAAATTTTTCAAAAACTAATTTTATACTGTCGCAAATTTTAAATATCCCAGGGATTGCCTTTTCTATAGTAAATTATTCAAAAACTAATTTTATACTGTCGCAAATTTTAAATATCCCAGGGATTGCCTTTTCTATAGTAAATTATTCAAAAAATAATTTTATACTGTCACAAATTTTAATTGCGCCAGGGATTGCCTTTTCTATAGTAAATTTTTCAAAAAATAATTTATACTGTCGCAAATTTTAATTACGCCAGGGATTGCCTTTTATATAGTAAATTTTTCAAAAACTAATTTTATACTGTCGCAAATTTTAATTGCGCCAGGGATTGACTTTTCTATAGTAAATTATTCAAAAAATAATTTTATACTGTCGCAAATTTTATGTGCGCCAGGGATTGACTTTTCTATAGTAAATTATTCAAAAAATAATTTTATACTGTCGCAAATTTTAATTGCGCCAGGGATTGCCTTTTCTATAGTAAATTATTCAAAAAATAATTTTATACTGTCGCAAATTTTAATTACGCCAGGGATTGCCTTTTCTACAGTAAATTATTCAAAAAATAATTTTCTACTGTCACAAATTTTAATTGCGCCAGGGATTGCCTTTTCTATAGTAAATTATTCAAAAAATAATTTTATACTGTCGCAAATTTTAATTGCGCCAGGGATTGCCTTTTCTATAGTAAATTATTCAAAAAATAATTTTATACTGTCGCAAATTTTATGTGCGCCAGGGATTGCCTTTTCTATAGTAAATTATTCAAAAATAATTTTCAACTGTCACAAATTTTAATTGCGCCAGGGATTGCCTTTTCTATAGTAAATTATTCAAAAACTAATTTTCTACTGTCACAAATTTTAATTGCGCCAGGGATTGCCTTTTCTATAGTAAATTATTCAAAAAATAATTTTATACTGTCGCAAATTTTAAATATCCCAGGGATTGCCTTTTCTATAGTAAATTATTCAAAAAATAATTTTCTACTGTCGCAAATTTTAATTGCGCCAGGGATTGCCTTTTATATAGTAAATTATTCAAAAAATAATTTTATACTGTCACAAATTTTAAATATCCCAGGGATTGCCTTTTCTACAGTAAATTATTCAAAAAATAATTTTCTACTGTCGCAAATTTTAATTGCGCCAGGGATTGCTTTTTTTATATTAAATTATTCAAAAAATAATTTTATACTGTCGCAAATTTTAATTGCGCCAGGGATTGCCTTTTCTATAGTAAATTATTCAAAAACTAATTTTCAACTGTCACAAATTTTAATTACGCCAGGGATTGCCTTTTCTATAGTAAATTATTCAAAAACTAATTTTCAACTGTCGCAAATTTTAAATATCCCAGGGATTGCCTTTTCTATAGTAAATTATTCAAAAAATAATTTTTTACTGTCGCAAATTTTATGTGCGCCAGGGATTGCCTTTTCTATAGTAAATTATTCAAAAAATAATTTTCAACTGTCACAAATTTTATGTGCTCCAGGGATTGCCTTTTCTATAGTAAATTATTCAAAAAATAATTATATACTGTCACAAATTTTAATTACGCCAGGGATTGCCTTTTATATAGTAAATTATTCAAAAACTAATTTTATACTGTCGCAAATTTTAATTGCGCCAGGGATTGCCTTTTCTATAGTAAATTATTCAAAAAATAATTTTCAACTGTCACAAATTTTAATTGCGCAGGGATTGACTTTTCTATAGTAAATTATTCAAAAAATAATTTTATACTGTCGCAAATTTTAATTGCGCCAGGGATTGCCTTTTCTATAGTAAATTATTCAAAAAATAATTTTATACTGTCGCAAATTTTAAATATCCCAGGGATTGCCTTTTCTACAGTAAATTATTCAAAAAATAATTTTATACTGTCGCAAATTTTAATTACGCCAGGGATTGCCTTTTATATTGTAAATTTTTCAAAAAATAATTTTATACTGTCGCAAATTTTATGTGCGCCAGGGATTGCCTTTTCTATAGTAAATTATTCAAAAAATAATTTTCAACTGTCACAAATTTTAATTGCGCCAGGGATTGCCTTTTCTATAGTAAATTATTCAAAAACTAATTTTATACTGTCACAAATTTTAATTGCGCCAGGGATTGCCTTTTCTACAGTAAATTATTCAAAAAATAATTTTTTACTGTCGCAAATTTTATGTGCGCCAGGGATTGCCTTTTCTATAGTAAATTATTCAAAAAATAATTTTCAACTGTCACAAATTTTATGTGCGCCAGGGATTGCCTTTTCTATAGTAAATTATTCAAAAAATAATTTTCAACTCTCGCAAATTTTAAATATCCCAGGGATTGCCTTTTCTATAGTAAATTATTCAAAAAATAATTTTATACTGTCGCAAATTTTAATTACGCCAGGGATTGCCTTTTCTATAGTAATTATTCAAAAAATAATTTTCAACTGTCACAAATTTTATGTGCGCCAGGGATTGCCTTTTCTATAGTAAATTATTCAAAAAATAATTTTCAACTGTCGCAAATTTTAAATATCCCAGGGATTGCCTTTTCTATAGTAAATTATTCAAAAAATAATTTTATACTGTCGCAAATTTTAATTACGCCAGGGATTGCCTTTTCTATAGTAAATTATTCAAAAAATAATTTTATACTGTCGCAAATTTTATGTGCGCCAGGGATTGACTTTTCTATAGTAAATTATTCAAAAAATAATTTTATACTGTCGCAAATTTTATGTGCGCCAGGGATTGCCTTTTCTATAGTAAATTATTCAAAAAATAATTTTTTACTGTCGCAAATTTTAATTACGCCAGGGATTGCCTTTTCTACAGTAAATTTTTCAAAAACTAATTTTATACTGTCGCAAATTTTATGTGCGCCAGGGATTGACTTTTCTATAGTAAATTATTCAAAAAATAATTTTATACTGTCGCAAATTTTATGTGCGCCAGGATTGACTTTTCTATAGTAAATTATTCAAAAAATAATTTTATACTGTCGCAAATTTTAATTACGCCAGGGATTGCCTTTTCTATAGTAAATTATTCAAAAAATAATTTTATACTGTCACAAATTTTAAATATCCCAGGGATTGCCTTTTCTACAGTAAATTATTCAAAAAATAATTTTATACTGTCGCAAATTTTAATTACGCCAGGGATTGCCTTTTATATAGTAAATTATTCAAAAAATAATTTTCAACTGTCGCAAATTTTAAATATCCCAGGGATTGCCTTTTCTATAGTAAATTATTCAAAAAATAATTTTCTACTGTCGCAAATTTTAATTACGCCAGGGATTGCCTTTTCTATAGTAAATTATTCAAAAAATAATTTTCAACTGTCGCAAATTTTAATTGCGCCAGGGATTGCCTTTTATATAGTAAATTATTCAAAAAATAATTTTATACTGTCGCAAATTTTAATTACGCCAGGGATTGCCTTTTCTATAGTAAATTATTCAAAAAATAATTTTATACTGTCACAAATTCCAAATCCCTGGCGTAATTAAAATTTGCGACAGTAAAAAATTATTTTTTGAATAATTTACTATAGAAAAGGCAATCCCTGGCGTAATTAAAATTTGTGACAGTTGAAAATTATTTTTTGAATAATTTACTATAGAAAAGGCAATCCCTGGCGCACATAAAATTTGCGACAGTTGAAAATTATTTTTTGAATAATTTACTATAGAAAAGTCAATCCCTGGCGCAATTAAAATTTGTGACAGTAGAAAATTAGTTTTTGAATAATTTACTATAGAAAAGGCAATCCCTGGCGCACATAAAATTTGTGACAGTTGAAAATTATTTTTTGAATAATTTACTATATAAAAGGCAATCCCTGGCGTAATTAAAATTTGCGACAGTATAAAATTATTTTTTGAATAATTTACTATAGAAAAGGCAATCCCTGGCGCAATTAAAATTTGTGACAGTATAAAATTATTTTTTGAATAATTTACTATATAAAAGGCAATCCCTGGCGTAATTAAAATTTGCGACAGTATAAAATTATTTTTTGAATAATTTACTGTAGAAAAGGCAATCCCTGGGATATTTAAAATTTGCGACAGTATAAAATTATTTTTTGAATAATTTACTATAGAAAAGGCAATCCCTGGCGCAATTAAAATTTGTGACAGTATAAAATTATTTTTTGAATAATTTACTATATAAAAGGCAATCCCTGGCGCAATTAAAATTTGTGACAGTTGAAAATTATTTTTTGAATAATTTACTATAGAAAAGGCAATCCCTGGCGCAATTAAAATTTGTGACAGTATAAAATTATTCAAAAAATAATTTTATACTGTCACAAATTTTAATTGCGCCAGGGATTGCCTTTTCTATAGTAAATTATTCAAAAAATAATTTTATACTGTCGCAAATTTTAAATATCCCAGGGATTGCCTTTTCTACAGTAAATTATTCAAAAAATAATTTTATACTGTCGCAAATTTTAATTACGCCAGGGATTGCCTTTTATATAGTAAATTATTCAAAAAATAATTTTATACTGTCACAAATTTTAATTGCGCCAGGGATTGCCTTTTCTATAGTAAATTATTCAAAAAATAATTTTTTACTGTCGCAAATTTTATGTGCGCCAGGGATTGCCTTTTCTATAGTAAATTATTCAAAAAATAATTTTCAACTGTCACAAATTTTATGTGCGCCAGGGATTGCCTTTTCTAGAGTAAATTATTCAAAAACTAATTTTCTACTGTCACAAATTTTAATTGCGCCAGGGATTGACTTTTCTATAGTAAATTATTCAAAAAATAATTTTCAACTGTCGCAAATTTTATGTGCGCCAGGGATTGCCTTTTCTATAGTAAATTATTCAAAAAATAATTTTCAACTGTCACAAATTTTAATTACGCCAGGGATTGCCTTTTCTATAGTAAATTATTCAAAAAATAATTTTTTACTGTCGCAAATTTTAATTACGCCAGGGATTGCCTTTTCTATAGTAAATTATTCAAAAAATAATTTTCTACTGTCGCAAATTTTAATTGCGCCAGGGATTGCCTTTTCTATAGTAAATTATTCAAAAAATAATTTTCAACTGTCACAAATTTTAATTACGCCAGGGATTGCCTTTTCTATAGTAAATTATTCAAAAAATAATTTTTTACTGTCGCAAATTTTAATTACGCCAGGGATTGCCTTTTCTATAGTAAAATATTCAAAAAAAATTTTTTACTGTCGCAAATTTTATGTGCGCCAGGGATTGCCTTTTCTATAGTAAATTATTCAAAAAATAATTTTCAACTGTCACAAATTTTATGTGCGCCAGGGATTGCCTTTTCTATAGTAAATTATTCAAAAACTAATTTTCTACTGTCACAAATTTTAATTGCGCCAGGGATTGACTTTTCTATAGTAAATTATTCAAAAACTAATTTTATACTGTCACAAATTTTAATTGCGCCAGGGATTGCCTTTTCTATAGTAAATTATTCAAAAAATAATTTTCTACTGTCGCAAATTTTAATAACGCCAGGGATTGCCTTTTATATAGTAAATTATTCAAAAAATAATTTTATACTGTCACAAATTTTAATTGCGCCAGGGATTGCCTTTTCTATAGTAAATTATTCAAAAAATAATTTTTTACTGTCGCAAATTTTATGTGCGCCAGGGATTGCCTTTTCTATAGTAAATTATTCAAAAAATAATTTTCAACTGTCACAAATTTTATGTGCGCCAGGGATTGCCTTTTCTATAGTAAATTATTCAAAAACTAATTTTCTACTGTCACAAATTTTAATTGCGCCAGGGATTGACTTTTCTATAGTAAATTATTCAAAAACTAATTTTATACTGTCACAAATTTTAATTGCGCCAGGGATTGCCTTTTCTATAGTAAATTATTCAAAAACTAATTTTCTACTGTCACAAATTTTAATTGCGCCAGGGATTGACTTTTCTATAGTAAATTATTCAAAAACTAATTTTCTACTGTCGCAAATTTTATGTGCGCCAGGGATTGCCTTTTCTATAGTAAATTATTCAAAAAATAATTTTCAACTGTCACAAATTTTAATTACGCCAGGGATTGCCTTTTCTATAGTAAATTATTCAAAAAATAATTTTTTACTGTCGCAAATTTTAATTACGCCAGGGATTGCCTTTTCTATAGTAAATTATTCAAAAAATAATTTTCTACTGTCGCAAATTTTAATTACGCCAGGGATTGCCTTTTCTATAGTAAATTATTCAAAAAATAATTTTCAACTGTCACAAATTTTAATTACGCCAGGGATTGCCTTTTCTATAGTAAATTATTCAAAAAATAATTTTTTACTGTCGCAAATTTTAATTACGCCAGGGATTGCCTTTTCTATAGTAAATTATTCAAAAAATAATTTTTTACTGTCGCAAATTTTATGTGCGCCAGGGATTGCCTTTTCTATAGTAAATTATTCAAAAAATAATTTTCAACTGTCACAAATTTTATGTGCGCCAGGGATTGCCTTTTCTATAGTAAATTATTCAAAAACTAATTTTCTACTGTCACAAATTTTAATTGCGCCAGGGATTGACTTTTCTATAGTAAATTATTCAAAAAATAATTTTATACTGTCGCAAATTTTAATTGCGCCAGGGATTGCCTCTTCTATAGTAAATTATTCAAAAAATAATTTTCTACTGTCGCAAATTTTAATTACGCCAGGGATTGCCTTTTCTATAGTAAATTATTCAAAAAATAATTTTCAACTGTCACAAATTTTAATTACGCCAGGGATTGCCTTTTCTATAGTAAATTATTCAAAAACTAATTTTCTACTGTCACAAATTTTAATTGCGCCAGGGATTGACTTTTCTATAGTAAATTATTCAAAAAATAATTTTATACTGTCGCAAATTTTAATTGCGCCAGGGATTGCCTTTTCTATAGTAAATTATTCAAAAAATAATTTTCAACTGTCACAAATTTTAATTACGCCAGGGATTGCCTTTTCTATAGTAAATTATTCAAAAACTAATTTTCTACTGTCACAAATTTTAATTGCGCCAGGGATTGACTTTTCTATAGTAAATTATTCAAAAAATAATTTTCAACTGTCGCAAATTTTATGTGCGCCAGGGATTGCCTTTTCTATAGTAAATTATTCAAAAAATAATTTTCAACTGTCACAAATTTTAATTACGCCAGGGATTGCCTTTTCTATAGTAAATTATTCAAAAAATAATTTTTTACTGTCGCAAATTTTAATTACGCCAGGGATTGCCTTTTCTATAGTAAATTATTCAAAAAATAATTTTCTACTGTCGCAAATTTTAATTACGCCAGGGATTGCCTTTTCTATAGTAAATTATTCAAAAAATAATTTTCAACTGTCACAAATTTTAATTACGCCAGGGATTGCCTTTTCTATAGTAAATTATTCAAAAAATAATTTTTTACTGTCGCAAATTTTAATTACGCCAGGGATTGCCTTTTCTATAGTAAATTATTCAAAAAATAATTTTTTACTGTCGCAAATTTTATGTGCGCCAGGGATTGCCTTTTCTATAGTAAATTATTCAAAAACTAATTTTCTACTGTCACAAATTTTAATTGCGCCAGGGATTGACTTTTCTATAGTAAATTATTCAAAAACTAATTTTCTACTGTCACAAATTTTAATTGCGCCAGGGATTGACTTTTCTATAGTAAATTATTCAAAAAATAATTTTCAACTGTCACAAATTTTAATTGCGCCAGGGATTGCCTTTTCTACAGTAAATTATTCAAAAAATAATTTTATACTGTCGCAAATTTTAAATATCCCAGGGATTGCCTTTTCTACAGTAAATTATTCAAAAAATAATTTTCTACTGTCGCAAATTTTAATTACGCCAGGGATTGCCTTTTCTACAGTAAATTATTCAAAAAATAATTTTTTACTGTCGCAAATTTTATGTGCGCCAGGGATTGCCTTTTCTATAGTAAATTATTCAAAAACTAATTTTATACTGTCGCAAATTTTATGTGCGCCAGGGATTGCCTTTTCTATAGTAAATTATTCAAAAAATAATTTTCAACTGTCACAAATTTTAATTACGCCAGGGATTGCCTTTTCTATAGTAAATTATTCAAAAAATAATTTTTTACTGTCGCAAATTTTAATTACGCCAGGGATTGCCTTTTCTACAGTAAATTATTCAAAAAATAATTTTTTACTGTCGCAAATTTTATGTGCGCCAGGGATTGCCTTTTCTATAGTAAATTATTCAAAAACTAATTTTATACTGTCGCAAATTTTAATTGCGCCAGGGATTGCCTTTTCTATAGTAAATTATTCAAAAAATAATTTTATACTGTCGCAAATTTTATGTGCGCCAGGGATTGACTTTTCTATAGTAAATTATTCAAAAAATAATTTTCTACTGTCGCAAATTTTAATTACGCCAGGGATTGCCTTTTCTATAGTAAATTATTCAAAAAATAATTTTCAACTGTCACAAATTTTAATTACGCCAGGGATTGCCTTTTCTATAGTAAATTATTCAAAAAATAATTTTTTACTGTCGCAAATTTTAATTACGCCAGGGATTGCCTTTTCTATAGTAAATTATTCAAAAAATAATTTTTTACTGTCGCAAATTTTATGTGCGCCAGGGATTGCCTTTTCTATAGTAAATTATTCAAAAAATAATTTTCAACTGTCACAAATTTTATGTGCGCCAGGGATTGCCTTTTCTATAGTAAATTATTCAAAAACTAATTTTCTACTGTCACAAATTTTAATTGCGCCAGGGATTGACTTTTCTATAGTAAATTATTCAAAAAATAATTTTATACTGTCGCAAATTTTAATTGCGCCAGGGATTGCCTTTTCTATAGTAAATTATTCAAAAAATAATTTTCAACTGTCGCAAATTTTAAATATCCCAGGGATTGCCTTTTCTATAGTAAATTATTCAAAAAATAATTTTATACTGTCGCAAATTTTAATTACGCCAGGGATTGCCTTTTCTATAGTAAATTATTCAAAAAATAATTTTCAACTGTCGCAAATTTTAAATATCCCAGGGATTGCCTTTTCTATAGTAAATTATTCAAAAAATAATTTTCTACTGTCGCAAATTTTAATTACGCCAGGGATTGCCTTTTCTATAGTAAATTATTCAAAAAATAATTTTTTACTGTCGCAAATTTTAATTACGCCAGGGATTGCCTTTTCTATAGTAAATTATTCAAAAAATAATTTTTTACTGTCGCAAATTTTATGTGCGCCAGGGATTGCCTTTTCTATAGTAAATTATTCAAAAAATAATTTTCAACTGTCACAAATTTTATGTGCGCCAGGGATTGCCTTTTCTATAGTAAATTATTCAAAAAATAATTTTCAACTGTCGCAAATTTTAAATATCCCAGGGATTGCCTTTTCTATAGTAAATTATTCAAATACTAATTTTATACTGTCGCAAATTTTAATTGCGCCAGGGATTGCCTTTTCTATAGTAAATTATTCAAAAAATAATTTTCAACTGTCACAAATTTTAATTGCGCCAGGGATTGACTTTTCTATAGTAAATTATTCAAAAAATAATTTTATACTGTCGCAAATTTTAATTGCGCCAGGGATTGCCTTTTCTATAGTAAATTATTCAAAAAATAATTTTCAACTGTCGCAAATTTTAAATATCCCAGGGATTGCCTTTTCTATAGTAAATTATTCAAAAACTAATTTTATACTGTCACAAATTTTAATTGCGCCAGGGATTGCCTTTTCTATAGTAAATTATTCAAAAAATAATTTTCAACTGTCACAAATTTTATGTGCGCCAGGGATTGCCTTTTCTATAGTAAATTATTCAAAAAATAATTTTCAACTGTCGCAAATTTTAAATATCCCAGGGATTGCCTTTTCTATAGTAAATTATTCAAAAAATAATTTTATACTGTCGCAAATTTTAATTACGCCAGGGATTGCCTTTTCTATAGTAAATTATTCAAAAAATAATTTTCAACTGTCACAAATTTTATGTGCGCCAGGGATTGCCTTTTCTATAGTAAATTATTCAAAAAATAATTTTCAACTGTCGCAAATTTTAAATATCCCAGGGATTGCCTTTTCTATAGTAAATTATTCAAAAACTAATTTTATACTGTCGCAAATTTTAATTACGCCAGGGATTGCCTTTTCTATAGTAAATTATTCAAAAAATAATTTTATACTGTCGCAAATTTTATGTGCGCCAGGGATTGACTTTTCTATAGTAAATTATTCAAAAAATAATTTTCTACTGTCGCAAATTTTAATTACGCCAGGGATTGCCTTTTCTATAGTAAATTATTCAAAAAATAATTTTTTACTGTCGCAAATTTTAATTACGCCAGGGATTGCCTTTTCTATAGTAAATTATTCAAAAAATAATTTTTTACTGTCGCAAATTTTATGTGCGCCAGGGATTGCCTTTTCTATAGTAAATTATTCAAAAAATAATTTTCAACTGTCGCAAATTTTAAATATCCCAGGGATTGCCTTTTCTATAGTAAATTATTCAAAAAATAATTTTATACTGTCGCAAATTTTAAATATCCCAGGGATTGCCTTTTCTACAGTAAATTATTCAAAAAATAATTTTCAACTGTCGCAAATTTTAATTGCGCCAGGGATTGACTTTTCTATAGTAAATTATTCAAAAAATAATTTTCTACTGTCGCAAATTTTAATTGCGCCAGGGATTGCCTTTTATATAGTAAATTATTCAAAAAATAATTTTATACTGTCGCAAATTTTAAATATCCCAGGGATTGCCTTTTCTACAGTAAATTTTTCAAAAACTAATTTTATACTGTCGCAAATTTTAATTGCGCCAGGGATTGACTTTTCTATAGTAAATTATTCAAAAAATAATTTTATACTGTCGCAAATTTTAATTACGCCAGGGATTGCCTTTTCTATAGTAAATTATTCAAAAAATAATTTTATACTGTCGCAAATTTTAATTACGCCAGGGATTGCCTTTTCTACAGTAAATTATTCAAAAAATAATTTTCAACTGTCGCAAATTTTAATTGCGCCAGGGATTGCCTTTTATATAGTAAATTATTCAAAAAATAATTTTATACTGTCGCAAATTTTAATTACGCCAGGGATTGCCTTTTCTATAGTAAATTATTCAAAAAATAATTTTATACTGTCGCAAATTTTATGTGCGCCAGGGATTGACTTTTCTATAGTAAATTATTCAAAAAATAATTTTCTACTGTCGCAAATTTTAATTGCGCCAGGGATTGCCTTTTATATAGTAAATTATTCAAAAAATAATTTTATACTGTCGCAAATTTTAATTACGCCAGGGATTGCCTTTTCTATAGTAAATTATTCAAAAAATAATTTTATACTGTCGCAAATTTTATGTGCGCCAGGGATTGACTTTTCTATAGTAAATTATTCAAAAAATAATTTTCTACTGTCGCAAATTTTAATTGCGCCAGGGATTGCCTTTTATATAGTAAATTATTCAAAAAATAATTTTATACTGTCGCAAATTTTAAATATCCCAGGGATTGCCTTTTCTACAGTAAATTTTTCAAAAACTAATTTTATACTGTCGCAAATTTTAATTGCGCCAGGGATTGACTTTTCTATAGTAAATTATTCAAAAAATAATTTTATACTGTCGCAAATTTTAATTACGCCAGGGATTGCCTTTTCTATAGTAAATTATTCAAAAAATAATTTTATACTGTCGCAAATTTTAATTACGCCAGGGATTGCCTTTTCTACAGTAAATTATTCAAAAAATAATTTTCAACTGTCGCAAATTTTAATTGCGCCAGGGATTGCCTTTTATATAGTAAATTATTCAAAAAATAATTTTATACTGTCGCAAATTTTAATTACGCCAGGGATTGCCTTTTCTATAGTAAATTATTCAAAAAATAATTTTATACTGTCACAAATTTTAAATATCCCAGGGATTGCCTTTTCTACAGTAAATTATTCAAAAAATAATTTTATACTGTCGCAAATTTTAATTACGCCAGGGATTGCCTTTTATATAGTAAATTATTCAAAAAATAATTTTCAACTGTCGCAAATTTTAAATATCCCAGGGATTGCCTTTTCTATAGTAAATTATTCAAAAAATAATTTTCTACTGTCGCAAATTTTAATTACGCCAGGGATTGCCTTTTCTATAGTAAATTATTCAAAAAATAATTTTATACTGTCGCAAATTTTAATTACGCCAGGGATTGCCTTTTCTACAGTAAATTATTCAAAAAATAATTTTATACTGTCGCAAATTTTATGTGCGCCAGGGATTGACTTTTCTATAGTAAATTATTCAAAAAATAATTTTATACTGTCGCAAATTTTATGTGCGCCAGGGATTGCCTTTTCTATAGTAAATTATTCAAAAAATAATTTTTTACTGTCGCAAATTTTAATTACGCCAGGGATTGCCTTTTCTACAGTAAATTATTCAAAAAATAATTTTATACTGTCGCAAATTTTAATTACGCCAGGGATTGCCTTTTATATAGTAAATTATTCAAAAAATAATTTTATACTGTCACAAATTTTAATTACGCCAGGGATTGCCTTTTATATAGTAAATTATTCAAAAAATAATTTTATACTGTCACAAATTTTAATTGCGCCAGGGATTGCCTTTTCTATAGTAAATTTTTCAAAAACTAATTTTATACTGTCGCAAATTTTATGTGCGCCAGGGATTGCCTTTTCTATAGTAAATTATTCAAAAAATAATTTTCAACTGTCACAAATTTTATGTGCGCCAGGGATTGCCTTTTCTATAGTAAATTATTCAAAAAATAATTTTATACTGTCGCAAATTTTATGTGCGCCAGGGATTGCCTTTTCTATAGTAAATTTTTCAAAAACTAATTTTATACTGTCGCAAATTTTAATTACGCCAGGGATTGACTTTCCTATAGTAAATTATTCAAAAAATAATTTTATACTGTCGCAAATTTTAAGTGCGCCAGGGATTGACTTTTCTATAGTAAATTATTCAAAAAATAATTTTATACTGTCGCAAATTTTAATTACGCCAGGGATTGCCTTTTCTATAGTAAATTATTCAAAAAATAATTTTATACTGTCACAAATTTTAAATATCCCAGGGATTGCCTTTTTTACAGTAAATTATTCAAAAAATAATTTTATACTGTCACAAATTTTAATTGCGCCAGGGATTGCCTTTTCTATAGTAAATTATTCAAAAAATAATTTTATACTGTCGCAAATTTTAAATATCCCAGGGATTGCCTTTTCTACAGTAAATTATTCAAAAAATAATTTTATACTGTCGCAAATTTTAAATATCCCAGGGTTTGCCTTTTCTACAGTAAATTATTCAAAAAATAATTTTATACTGTCACAAATTTTAATTGCGCCAGGGATTGCCTTTTCTATAGTAAATTATTCAAAAAATAATTTTATACTGTCGCAAATTTTAAATATCCCAGGGATTGCCTTTTCTACAGTAAATTATTCAAAAAATAATTTTATACTGTCGCAAATTTTAAATATCCCAGGGATTGCCTTTTCTACAGTAAATTATTCAAAAAATAATTTTCTACTGTCGCAAATTTTAATTACGCCAGGGATTGCCTTTTATATAGTAAATTATTCAAAAAATAATTTTATACTGTCGCAAATTTTAAATATCCCAGGGATTGCCTTTTCTACAGTAAATTATTCAAAAAATAATTTTCTACTGTCGCAAATTTTAATTACGCCAGGGATTGCCTTTTATATAGTAAATTATTCAAAAAATAATTTTCTACTGTCGCAAATTTTAAATATCCCAGGGATTGCCTTTTCTATAGTAAATTATTCAAAAAATAATTTTATACTGTCACAAATTTTAATTACGCCAGGGATTGCCTTTTCTACAGTAAATTATTCAAAAAATAATTTTATACTGTCGCAAATTTTAATTACGCCAGGGATTGCCTTTTATATAGTAAATTATTCAAAAACTAATTTTATACTGTCACAAATTTTAATTGCGCCAGGGATTGCCTTTTCTATAGTAAATTATTCAAAAAATAATTTTATACTGTCGCAAATTTTAATTGCGCCAGGGATTGCCTTTTCTATAGTAAATTATTCAAAAACTAATTTTATACTGTCACAAATTTTAAATATCCCAGGGATTGCCTTTTCTATAGTAAATTATTCAAAAAATAATTTTATACTGTCGCAAATTTTATGTGCGCCAGGGATTGCCTTTTCTATAGTAAATTATTCAAAAAATAATTTTATACTGTCACAAATTTTAATTGCGCCAGGGATTGCCTTTTCTATAGTAAATTATTCAAAAAATAATTTTATACTGTCGCAAATTTTAAATATCCCAGGGATTGCCTTTTCTATAGTAAATTATTCAAAAAATAATTTTATACTGTCACAAATTTTAATTACGCCAGGGATTGCCTTTTCTATAGTAAATTATTCAAAAAATAATTTTATACTGTCACAAATTTTAATTGCGCCAGGGATTGCCTTTTCTATAGTAAATTATTCAAAAAATAATTTTATACTGTCGCAAATTTTAAATATCCCAGGGATTGCCTTTTCTATAGTAAATTATTCAAAAAACAATTTTCAACTGTCACAAATTTTAATTGCGCCAGGGATTGCCTTTTCTATAGTAAATTATTCAAAAAATAATTTTATACTGTCGCAAATTTTAAATATCCCAGGGATTGCCTTTTCTATAGTAAATTATTCAAAAAATAATTTTATACTGTCACAAATTTTAATTACGCCAGGGATTGCCTTTTCTATAGTAAATTATTCAAAAAATAATTTTATACTGTCACAAATTTTAATTGCGCCAGGGATTGCCTTTTCTATAGTAAATTATTCAAAAAATAATTTTCTACTGTCGCAAATTTTAATTGCGCCAGGGATTGACTTTTCTATAGTAAATTATTCTAAAAATAATTTTTTACTGTCGCAAATTTTATGTGCGCCAGGGATTGCCTTTTCTATAGTAAATTATTCAAAAAATAATTTTTTACTGTCGCAAATTTTATGTGCGCCAGGGATTGCCTTTTCTACAGTAAATTATTCAAAAAATAATTTTCTACTGTCGCAAATTTTAATTACGCCAGGGATTGCCTTTTCTATAGTAAATTATTCAAAAACTAATTTTCTACTGTCACAAATTTTAATTGCGCCAGGGATTGACTTTTCTATAGTAAATTATTCAAAAACTAATTTTATACTGTCGCAAATTTTATGTGCGCCAGGGATTGCCTTTTCTATAGTAAATTATTCAAAAAATAATTTTATACTGTCGCAAATTTTAAATATCCCAGGGATTGCCTTTTCTATAGTAAATTATTCAAAAACTAATTTTATACTGTCGCAAATTTTAAATATCCCAGGGATTGCCTTTTCTATAGTAAATTATTCAAAAAATAATTTTCAACTGTCACAAATTTTAATTGCGCCAGGGATTGCCTTTTCTATAGTAAATTATTCAAAAAATAATTTTATACTGTCGCAAATTTTAAATATCCCAGGGATTGCCTTTTCTATAGTAAATTATTCAAAAAATAATTTTATACTGTCACAAATTTTAATTACGCCAGGGATTGCCTTTTCTATAGTAAATTATTCAAAAAATAATTTTATACTGTCACAAATTTTAAATATCCCAGGGATTTCCTTTTCTACAGTAAATTATTCAAAAAATAATTTTCTACTGTCGCAAATTTTAATTACGCCAGGGATTGCCTTTTATATAGTAAATTTTTCAAAAACTAATTTTATACTGTCGCAAATTTTATGTGCGCCAGGGATTGCCTTTTCTATAGTAAATTATTCAAAAAATAATTTTCAACTGTCGCAAATTTTAATTACGCCAGGGATTGCCTTTTATATAGTAAATTATTCAAAAAATAATTTTATACTGTCGCAAATTTTAATTACGCCAGGGATTGCCTTTTCTATAGTAAATTATTCAAAAAATAATTTTATACTGTCGCAAATTTTAATTACGCCAGGGATTGCCTTTTCTATAGTAAATTATTCAAAAACTAATTTTATACTGTCGCAAATTTTAATTACGCCAGGGATTGCCTTTTCTATAGTAAATTATTCAAAAAATAATTTTATACTGTCGCAAATTTTAATTGCGCCAGGGATTGCCTTTTCTACAGTAAATTATTCAAAAAATAATTTTATACTGTCGCAAATTTTATGTGCGCCAGGGATTGCCTTTTCTATAGTAAATTTTTCAAAAAATAATTTTATACTGTCGCAAATTTTAATTGCGCCAGGGATTGCCTTTTCTATAGTAAATTATTCAAAAAATAATTTTATACTGTCGCAAATTTTAAATATCCCAGGGATTGCCTTTTCTATAGTAAATTATTCAAAAAATAATTTTATACTGTCGCAAATTTTATGTGCGCCAGGGATTGCCTTTTCTATAGTAAATTATTCAAAAAATAATTTTATACTGTCACAAATTTTAATTGCGCCAGGGATTGCCTTTTCTATAGTAAATTATTCAAAAAATAATTTTATACTGTCGCAAATTTTAAATATCCCAGGGATTGCCTTTTCTATAGTAAATTATTCAAAAAATAATTTTATACTGTCACAAATTTTAATTACGCCAGGGATTGCCTTTTCTATAGTAAATTATTCAAAAAATAATTTTATACTGTCACAAATTTTAATTGCGCCAGGGATTGCCTTTTCTATAGTAAATTATTCAAAAACTAATTTTATACTGTCACAAATTTTAATTGCGCCAGGGATTGCCTTTTCTATAGTAAATTATTCAAAAAATAATTTTATACTGTCGCAAATTTTAAATATCCCAGGGATTGCCTTTTCTATAGTAAATTATTCAAAAAATAATTTTATACTGTCGCAAATTTTATGTGCGCCAGGGATTGCCTTTTCTATAGTAAATTATTCAAAAAATAATTTTATACTGTCACAAATTTTAATTGCGCCAGGGATTGCCTTTTCTATAGTAAATTATTCAAAAAATAATTTTATACTGTCGCAAATTTTAAATATCCCAGGGATTGCCTTTTCTATAGTAAATTATTCAAAAAATAATTTTATACTGTCACAAATTTTAATTACGCCAGGGATTGCCTTTTCTATAGTAAATTATTCAAAAACTAATTTTATACTGTCACAAATTTTAATTGCGCCAGGGATTGACTTTTCTATAGTAAATTATTCAAAAAATAATTTTCTACTGTCGCAAATTTTAAATACGCCAGGGATTGACTTTTCTATAGTAAATTATTCAAAAACTAATTTTATACTGTCGCAAATTTTAATTACGCCAGGGATTGCCTTTTATATAGTAAATTTTTCAAAAACTAATTTTATACTGTCGCAAATTTTATGTGCGCCAGGGATTGCCTTTTCTATAGTAAATTATTCAAAAAATAATTTTCAACTGTCGCAAATTTTAATTACGCCAGGGATTGCCTTTTATATAGTAAATTATTCAAAAAATAATTTTATACTGTCGCAAATTTTAATTACGCCAGGGATTGCCTTTTCTATAGTAAATTATTCAAAAAATAATTTTATACTGTCGCAAATTTTAATTACGCCAGGGATTGCCTTTTCTATAGTAAATTATTCAAAAACTAATTTTATACTGTCGCAAATTTTAATTACGCCAGGGATTGCCTTTTCTATAGTAAATTATTCAAAAAATACTTTTATACTGTCGCAAATTTTAATTGCGCCAGGGATTGCCTTTTCTACAGTAAATTATTCAAAAAATAATTTTATACTGTCGCAAATTTTAATTGCGCCAGGGATTGCCTTTTCTATAGTAAATTATTCAAAAAATAATTTTATACTGTCACAAATTTTAATTGCGCCAGGGATTGCCTTTTCTATAGTAAATTATTCAAAAAATAATTTTATACTGTCGCAAATTTTAAATATCCCAGGGATTGCCTTTTCTATAGTAAATTATTCAAAAACTAATTTTATACTGTCGCAAATTTTATGTGCGCCAGGGATTGCCTTTTCTATAGTAAATTATTCAAAAAATAATTTTATACTGTCACAAATTTTAATTGCGCCAGGGATTGCCTTTTCTATAGTAAATTATTCAAAAAATAATTTTATACTGTCGCAAATTTTAAATATCCCAGGGATTGCCTTTTCTATAGTAAATTATTCAAAAAATAATTTTATACTGTCACAAATTTTAATTACGCCAGGGATTGCCTTTTCTATAGTAAATTATTCAAAAAATAATTTTATACTGTCACAAATTTTAATTGCGCCAGGGATTGCCTTTTCTATAGTAAATTATTCAAAAACTAATTTTATACTGTCACAAATTTTAATTGCGCCAGGGATTGCCTTTTCTATAGTAAATTATTCAAAAAATAATTTTATACTGTCGCAAATTTTAAATATCCCAGGGATTGCCTTTTCTATAGTAAATTATTCAAAAAATAATTTTATACTGTCGCAAATTTTATGTGCGCCAGGGATTGCCTTTTCTATAGTAAATTATTCAAAAAATAATTTTATACTGTCACAAATTTTAATTGCGCCAGGGATTGCCTTTTCTATAGTAAATTATTCAAAAAATAATTTTATACTGTCGCAAATTTTAAATATCCCAGGGATTGCCTTTTCTATAGTAAATTATTCAAAAAATAATTTTATACTGTCACAAATTTTAATTACGCCAGGGATTGCCTTTTCTATAGTAAATTATTCAAAAAATAATTTTATACTGTCGCAAATTTTATGTGCGCCAGGGATTGCCTTTTCTATAGTAAATTATTCAAAAAATAATTTTATACTGTCACAAATTTTAATTGCGCCAGGGATTGCCTTTTCTATAGTAAATTATTCAAAAAATAATTTTATACTGTCGCAAATTTTAAATATCCCAGGGATTGCCTTTTCTATAGTAAATTATTCAAAAAATAATTTCATACTGTCACAAATTTTAATTACGCCAGGGATTGCCTTTTCTATAGTAAATTATTCAAAAAATAATTTTATACTGTCACAAATTTTAATTGCGCCAGGGATTGCCTTTTCTATAGTAAATTATTCAAAAACTAATTTTATACTGTCACAAATTTTAATTGCGCCAGGGATTGCCTTTTCTATAGTAAATTATTCAAAAAATAATTTTATACTGTCGCAAATTTTAAATATCCCAGGGATTGCCTTTTCTATAGTAAATTATTCAAAAACTAATTTTATACTGTCGCAAATTTTATGTGCGCCAGGGATTGCCTTTTCTATAGTAAATTATTCAAAAAATAATTTTATACTGTCACAAATTTTAATTACGCCAGGGATTGCCTTTTCTATAGTAAATTATTCAAAAAATAATTTTATACTGTCGCAAATTTTAATTGCGCCAGGGATTGCCTTTTCTACAGTAAATTATTCAAAAAATAATTTTATACTGTCGCAAATTTTAAATATCCCAGGGATTGCCTTTTCTATAGTAAATTATTCAAAAAATAATTTTATACTGTCACAAATTTTAATTACGCCAGGGATTGCCTTTTCTATAGTAAATTATTCAAAAAATAATTTTATACTGTCACAAATTTTAATTGCGCCAGGGATTGCCTTTTCTATAGTAAATTATTCAAAAACTAATTTTATACTGTCACAAATTTTAATTGCGCCAGGGATTGCCTTTTCTATAGTAAATTATTCAAAAAATAATTTTATACTGTCGCAAATTTTAAATATCCCAGGGATTGCCTTTTCTATAGTAAATTATTCAAAAAATAATTTTATACTGTCGCAAATTTTATGTGCGCCAGGGATTGCCTTTTCTATAGTAAATTATTCAAAAAATAATTTTCAACTGTCACAAATTTTAATTGCGCCAGGGATTGCCTTTTCTATAGTAAATTATTCAAAAAACAATTTTATACTGTCGCAAATTTTAATTACGCCAGGGATTGCCTTTTATATAGTAAATTATTCAAAAACTAATTTTATACTGTCACAAATTTTAATTGCGCCAGGGATTGCCTTTTCTATAGTAAATTATTCAAAAAATAATTTTATACTGTCACAAATTTTAATTACGCCAGGGATTGCCTTTTATATAGTAAATTTTTCAAAAACTAATTTTATACTGTCGCAAATTTTAATTGCGCCAGGGATTGCCTTTTCTACAGTAAATTATTCAAAAAATAATTTTATACTGTCGCAAATTTTAATTACGCCAGGGATTGCCTTTTATATAGTAAATTATTCAAAAACTAATTTTATACTGTCACAAATTTTAATTGCGCCAGGGATTGCCTTTTCTATAGTAAATTATTCAAAAAATAATTTTATACTGTCACAAATTTTAATTGCGCCAGGGATTGCCTTTTCTATAGTAAATTATTCAAAAAATAATTTTATACTGTCGCAAATTTTAATTACGCCAGGGATTGCCTTTTATATAGTAAATTTTTCAAAAACTAATTTTATTCTGTCGCAAATTTTAAATATCCCAGGGATTGCCTTTTCTACAGTAAATTATTCAAAAAATAATTTTCTACTGTCGCAAATTTTAATTACGCCAGGGATTGCCTTTTATATAGTAAATTATTCAAAAAATAATTTTCTACTGTCGCAAATTTTAAATATCCCAGGGATTGCCTTTTCTATAGTAAATTATTCAAAAAATAATTTTATACTGTCACAAATTTTATGTGCGCCAGGGATTGCCTTTTCTATAGTAAATTATTCAAAAAATAATTTTATACTGTCGCAAATTTTAAATATCCCAGGGATTGCCTTTTCTATAGTAAATTATTCAAAAAATAATTTTCAACTGTCGCAAATTTTAAATATCCCAGGGATTGCCTTTTCTACAGTAAATTATTCAAAAAATAATTTTCTACTGTCGCAAATTTTAATTACGCCAGGGATTGCCTTTTATATAGTAAATTATTCAAAAAATAATTTTCTACTGTCGCAAATTTTAATTGCGCCAGGGATTGCCTTTTATATAGTAAATTATTCAAAAACTAATTTTATACTGTCACAAATTTTAATTGCGCCAGGGATTGCCTTTTCTATAGTAAATTATTCAAAAAATAATTTTATACTGTCACAAATTTTAATTGCGCCAGGGATTGCCTTTTCTATAGTAAATTATTCAAAAAATAATTTTATACTGTCGCAAATTTTAATTACGCCAGGGATTGCCTTTTATATAGTAAATTTTTCAAAAAATAATTTTCTACTGTCGCAAATTTTAATTGCGCCAGGGATTTACTTTTCTATAGTAAATTATTCAAAAAATAATTTTATACTGTCGCAAATTTTATGTGCGCCAGGGATTGCCTTTTCTATAGTAAATTATTCAAAAAATAATTTTATACTGTCGCAAATTTTAATTGCGCCAGGGATTGCCTTTTCTACAGTAAATTATTCAAAAAATAATTTTATACTGTCACAAATTTTAATTGCGCCAGGGATTGCCTTTTATATAGTAAATTATTCAAAAACTAATTTTATACTGTCACAAATTTTAATTGCGCCAGGGATTGCCTTTTCTATAGTAAATTATTCAAAAAATAATTTTATACTGTCACAAATTTTAATTGCGCCAGGGATTGCCTTTTCTATAGTAAATTATTCAAAAAATAATTTTATACTGTCACAAATTTTAATTGCGCCAGGGATTGCCTTTTCTATAGTAAATTATTCAAAAAATAATTTTATACTGTCACAAATTTTAATTGCGCCAGGGATTGCCTTTTATATAGTAAATTATTCAAAAAATAATTTTCAACTGTCACAAATTTTAATTGCGCCAGGGATTGCCTTTTATATAGTAAATTATTCAAAAACTAATTTTCTACTGTCACAAATTTTAATTGCGCCAGGGATTGCCTTTTCTATAGTAAATTATTCAAAAAATAATTTTATACTGTCGCAAATTTTAATTGCGCCAGGGATTGCCTTTTCTATAGTAAATTATTCAAAAAATAATTTTATACTGTCACAAATTTTAATTGCGCCAGGGATTGCCTTTTCTATAGTAAATTTTTCAAAAACTAATTTTATACTGTCGCAAATTTTAATTACGCCAGGGATTGCCTTTTCTATAGTAAATTATTCAAAAACTAATTTTATACTGTCGCAAATTTTATGTGCGCCAGGGATTGCCTTTTCTATAGTAAATTTTTCAAAAACTAATTTTATACTGTCGCAAATTTTAAATATCCCAGGGATTGCCTTTTCTACAGTAAATTATTCAAAAAATAATTTTATACTGTCGCAAATTTTAATTGCGACAGGGATTGCCTTTTCTATAGTAAATTATTCAAAAACTAATTTTATACTGTCG
>CAWVNZ010000349.1:0-38071 GCA_963930735.1 Dioctria linearis | reverse complement strand
TATTTTTTGAATAATTTACTATAGAAAAGGCAATCCCTGCGTATTTAAAATTTGCGCCAGTAAAATATTCTTTTTGATTAATTTACTATAGAAAAGGCAATCCCTGGCGTAATTAAAATTTTCGACAGTAAAAAATTAGTTTTTGAAAAATTTACTATAGAACAGGCAATCGCTGGCGCTATTAAAATTTGCGACAATAAAAAATTATTTTTTGAATAATTTACTGTAGAAAAGGCAATCCCTGGCGTATTTAAAATTTGCGACAGTAAAAAATTAAATTTGAAAAATTTACTATAGAAAAGGCAATCCCTGGCGTATTTAAAATTTGCGACAGTATAAAATTATTTTTTGAATAATTTACTATAGAAAAGGCAATCACTGGCGCAATTAAAATTTTCGACAGTAAAAATTAATTTTTGAAAAATTTACTATAGAAAAAGGCAATCCCTGGCGTATTTAAAATTTGCGACAGTATAAAATTAATTTTTTGAATAATTTACTATAGAAAAGGCAATCCCTGGCTCAATTAAAATTTGCGACAGTATAAAATTATTTTTTTGAATAATTTGCTATAGAAAAGGCAATCCCTGGCGTATTTAAAATTTGCGCCAGTAAAATATTCTTTTTTGAATAATTTACTATAGAAAGGCAATCCCTGGCGGATTTAAAATTTGCGACAGTATAAAATTAAATTTTGTAAATTTTACAATAGAAAAGGCAATCCCCGGCGTATTTAAAATTTGCGACAGTAGAAAATTATTTTTAGAAAAATTTACTGTAGAAAAAGCAATCCTGGCGTATTTAAAATTTGCGCCAGTAAAATATTCTTTTTTGAATAATTTACTATAGAAAAGGCAATCCCTGGCGGATTTAAAATTTGCGACAGTATAAAATTAAATTTTGTAAAATTACAATAGAAAAGGCAATCCCTGGCGTATTTAAAATTTGCGACAGTAGAAAATTATTTTAGAAAAATTTACTGTAGAAAAAGCAATCCCTGGCGTATTTAAAATTTGCGACAGTAAAAAATTATTTTTTGAATAATTTACTATAGAAAAGGCAATCCCTGGCGTAATTAAAATTTTCGACAGTAAAAAATTAGTTTTTGAAAAATTTACTATAGAAAAGGCAATCCCTGGCGCAATTAAAATTTGCGACAGTATAAAATTATTTTTTGAATAATTTTACTATAGAAAAGGCAATCCTAGCGTATTTAAAATTTGCGACAGTAAAAATTATTTTTTGAATAATTTACTATAGAAAAGGCAATCCCTGGCGTAATTAAAATTTTCGACCGTAAAAAATTAGTTTTTGAAAAATTTACTATAGACAAGGGCAATCCCTGGCGCAATTAAAATTTGCGACAATAAAAAAATATTTTTTGAATAATTTACTATAGAAAAGGCAATCCCTGGCGTATTTAAAATTTGCGACAGTAAAAAATTATTTTTTGAATAATTTACTATAGAAAAGGCAATCCCTGGCGTATTTAAAATTTGCGACAGTAAAAAATTAATTTTTGAAAATTTACTATAGAAAAGGCAATCCCTGGCGTAATTAAAATTTGCGACAGTAAAAAATTATTTTTTGAAAAATTTACTATAGAAAAGGCAATCCCTGGCGCAATTAAATTTGCGACATAAAAAAGTATTTTTTGAAAAATTTACTATAGAAAAGGCAATCCGTGGCGGTATTAAAATTTGCGAGAGTAAAAAAATTATTTTTTGAATAAATTGCTATAGAAAAGGCAATCCCTGGCGGATTTAAAATTTGCGACAGTATAAAATTAAATTTTGAAAAATTTACTATAGAAAAGGCAATCCTGGCGTATTTAAAATTTGCGACAGTAGAAAATAATTTTTTTAAAAATTTACTGTAGAAAAGGCAATCCCTGGCGTATTTAAAAGTTGCGACAGTAAAAAATTATTTTTTGAATAATTTACTATAGAAAAGGCAAACCCTGGCGTAATTAAAATTTTCGACAGTAAAAAATTAGTTTTTGAAAAATTTACTATAGAAAAGGCAATCCCTGGCGCAATTGAAATTTGCGACAGTAAAAAATTATTTTTGAATAATGTACTACAGAAAAGGCAATCCCTGGCGTATTTAAAATTTGCGAGAGTAAAAAATTATTTTTTGAATAAATTACTATAGAAAAGGCAATCCCTGGCGGATTTAAAATTTGCGACAGTATAAAATTAAATTTTGAAAAATTTACTATAGAAAAGGCAATCCCTGGCGTAATTAAAATTTGCGACAGTAAAAAATTTGTTTTTGAAAAATTTACTGTAGAAAAGGCAATCCCTGGCGTATTTAAAAGTTGCGACAGTAAAAAATTATTTTTTGAAAAATTTACTATAGAAAAGGCAATCCCTGGCGTAATTAAAATTTGCGACAGTAAAAAATTATTTTTTGAAAAATTTACTATAGAAAAGGCAATCCCTGGCGTATTTAAAATTTGCGACAGTAGAAAATAATTTTTTTAAAAATTTTCTGTAGAAAAGGCAATCCCTGACGTATTTAAAATTTGCGACAGTAAAAAATTATTTTTTGAAAAATTTACTAAGAAAAGGCAATCCCTGGCGCAATTAAAATTTGCGACAATAAAAAATTATTTTTTGAATAATTTACTATAGAAAAGGCAATCCCTGGCGTATTTAAAATTTGCGACAGTAAAAAATTATTTTTTGAATAATTTACTATAGAAAAGGCAGTCCTTGGCGCAATTAAAATTTGCGACAGTAGAAAATTATTTTTTGAAAAATTTACTGTAGAAAAGGAAATCCCTGGCGCAATTAAAATTTGCGACAGTAGAAAATTATTTTTTGAAAAATTTACTGTAGAAAAGGCAAGCCCTGGCGTATTTAAGATTTGCGACAGTAAAAAATTAATTATTGAAAAATTTTACTACAGAAAAGGCAATCCCTGGCGTATTTAAAATTTGCGACAGGTAAAAAATTATTATTTGAATAATTTACTATAGAAAAGGCAATCCCTGTCGTAATTAAAATTTTCGACAGTAAAAAATTAGTTTTTGAAAAATTTACTATAGAAAAGGCAATCCCTGGCGCAATTAAAATTTGCGACAGTATAAAATTATTTTTTGAATAATTACTATAGAAAAGGCAATCCCTGGCGTAATTAAAATTTTCGGACAGTAAAAAATTAGTTTTGAAAAATTTACTATAGAAAAGGCATTCCCTGGCGCAATTAAAATTTGCGACAATAAAAAATTATTTTTTGAATAATTTACTATAGAAAAGGCAATCCTGGCGTATTTAAAATTTGCGACAGTAAAAAATCATTTTTTGAATAATTTACTATAGAAAAGGCAATCCCTGGCGTATTTAAAATTTGCGACAGTAAAAAATTTATTTTGAAAAATTTACTATAGAAAAGGCAATCCCTGGCGCAATTAAAATTTGCAACAGTAGAAAATTATTTTTTGAAAAATTTACTATAGAAAAGGCAATCCTGGCGCAATTAAAATTTGCGACAGTAAAAAATTATTTTTTGAATAATTTACTATAGATAGGCAATCCCTGGCGTATTTAAAATTTGCGACAGTAAAAAATTAATTTTTGAAAAATTTACTATAGAAAAGGCAATCCCTGGCGTAATTAAAATTTGCGACAGTAAAAAATTAGTTTTGAAAAATTTACTATAGAAAAGGCAATCCTGGCGCAATTAAAATTTGCGACAGTAAAAATTAGTTTTTGAAAAATTTACTATAGAAAAGGCAATCCTTGGCGCAATTAAAATTTGCGACAGTAAAAAATTATTTTTGAAAAATTTACTGTAGAAAAGGCAATCCTGGCGTATTTAAAATTTGCGACAGTAAAAAATTATTTTTTGAAAATTTACTATAGAAAAGGCAATCCTGGCGTATTTAAAATTTGCGACAGTAAAAAATAATTCTTTGAAAAATTTACTATAGAAAAGGCAATCACTGTCGCAATTAAAATTTGCGACAATAGAAAATAATTTTTTGAAAAATTTACTATAGAAATGGCAATCCCTGGCGCAATTAAAATTTGCGACAGTAAAAAATTATTTTTTGAATAATTTACTATAGAAAAGGCAATTCCTGGCGTATTTAAAATTTGCGACAGTAAAAATTAATTTTTGGAAAATTTACTATAGAAAGGCAATCCCTGGCGAAATTAAAATTTGCGACAGTAAAAAATTAGTTTTTGAAAAATTTACTATAGAAAGGCAATCCCTGGCGTAATTAAAATTTTCGACAGTAAAAAATTAGTTTTTGAAAAATTTACTATAGAAAAGGCAATCCCTGGCGTAATTAAAATTTGCGACAGTAAAAAATTTATTTGTGAAAAATTTACTATAGGAAAGGCAATCCCTGGCGTATTTAAAATTTGCGACAGTAAAACATTATTTTTTGAAAAATTTACTGTAGAAAAGGCAATCCCTGGCTTAATTATAATTTGCGACAGTAAAAAATTATTTTTTGAATAATTTACTATAGAAAAGGCAATACCTGGCGTATTTAAAATTTGCGACAGTAAAACTTAATTTATGAAAAATTTACTATAGAAAAGGCAAACCCTGGCGTAATTAAAATTTGCGGACAGTTGAAAATTATTTTTTGAAAAATTTATTATAGAAAAGGCAATCCCTGGCGTATTTAAAATTTGCGACAGTAAAAAATTATTTTTTGAATAATTTACTATAGAAAAGGCAATCCCTGGCGTATTTAAAATTTGCGAGAGTAAAAAATTAATTTTTGAAAAATTTACTATAGAAAAGGCAATCCCTGGTGTAATTAAAATTTGCGACAGTAGAAAATTATTTTTTGAAAAATTTACTATAGAAAAGGCAATCCTGGCGCAATTAAAATTTGCGACAGTAAAAAATTAATTTTTGAAAAATTTTACTATAGAAAAGGCAATCCCTGGCGTAATTAAAATTTGCGACAGTAGAAAATTATTTTTTGAAAAATTACTATAGAAAAGGCAATCCCCGGCGTATTTAAAATTTGCGACAGTAAAAAATTATTTTTTGAATAATTTACTATAGAAAAGGCAATCCCTGGCTTATTTAAAATTTGCGACAGTAAAAAATTAATTTTTGAATAATTTACTATAGAAAAGGCAATCCTTGGCGTAATTGAAATTTTCGACAGTAAAAAATTATTTTTTGCAAAATTTACTGTAGAAAAGGCAATCCCTGGCGTAATTAAAATTTGTGACAGTATAAAATTATTTTTGAAAAATTTACTATAGAAAAGGCAATCCCTGGCGCAATTAAAATTTGCGACAGTAAAAAATTATTTTTTGAAAAATTACTATAGAAAAGGCAATCCCTGGCGCAATTAAAATTTGCGACAGTAAAAAATTATTTTTTGAATAATTTACTATAGAAAAGGCAATCCCTGGCGCAATTGAAATTTGCGACAGTAGAAAATTATTTTTTGAAAAATTTACTATAGAAATGGCAATCCCTGGCGCAATTAAAATTTGCGACAGTAAAAAAATTATTTTTTGACAAATTTACTATAGAAAAGGCAATCCCTGGCGCAATTAAAATTTGCGACAGTAAAAAATTATTTTTTGAATAATTTACTGTAGAAAGGCAAACCCTGGCGTATTTAAAATTTGCGACAGTAAAAAATTATTTTTTGAAAAATTTACTATAGAAAAGGCAATCCCTGGCGTAATTAAAATTTGCGACAGTAAAAAATTAATTTGTGAAAAATTTACTATAGAAAAGGCAATCCCTGGCGTATTTAAAATTTGCGGACAGTAAAAAATTTACTGTAGAAAAGGAAATCCCTGTCGTAAATAAAATTTGCGACAGTAAAAAATTATTTTTTGAAAAATTTACTTTAGAAAAGGCAATCCTGGCGTATTTAAAATTTGCGACAGTAGAAAATTATTTTTTGAAAAATTTACTGTAGAAAAGGCAATCCCTGGCGTATTTAAATTTTGCGGCAGTAAAAAATTATTTTTTGAATAATTTACTATAGAAAAGGCAATCCCTGGCGTAATTAAAATTTTTGACAGCAAAATTAGTTTTTGAAAAATTTACTATAGAAAAGGCAATCCCTGGCGCAATTAAAATTTGCGACAGTAAAAAATTATTTTTTGAATAATTTACTATAGAAAAGGCAATCCCTGGCGTATTTAAAATTTGCGACTGTAAAAAATTATTTTTTGAATAATTTACTATAGAAAAGGCAATCCCTGGCGTATTTAAAATTTGCGGAGTAAAAAATTAATTTTTGAAAAATTTACTGTAGAAAAGGCAATCCCTGGCGCATTTAAAATTTGCGACAGTAAAAAATTATTTTTTGAATAATTTACTATAGAAAAGGCAATTCCTGGCGTAATTAAAATTTTCGACAGTAAAAAATTAGTTTTTGAAAAATTTACTATAGAAAAGGCAATCCCTGGCGCAATTAAAATTTGCGACAGTAAAAAATTATTTTTTGAATAATTTACTATAGAAAAGGCAATCCCTGGCGTATTTAAAATTTGCGACTGTAAAAAATTATTTTTTGAATAATTTACTATAGAAAAGGCAATCCCTGGCGTATTTAAATTTGCGACAGTAAAAAATTAATTTTTGAAAAATTTACTATAGAAAAGGCAATCCCTGGCGTAATTAAAATTTTCGACAGTAAAAAATTAGTTTTTGAAAAATTTACTATAGAAAGGCAATCCCTGCGTAATTAAAATTTTCGACAGTAAAAAATTAGTTTTTGAAAAATTTACTATAGAAAAGGCAATCCTGGCGCAATTAAAATTTTCGACAGTAAAAAATTATTTTTGGAATAATTTACTATAGAAAAGGGCAATCCCTGGCGCAATTAAAATTTGCGACAGTAGAAAATTATTTTTTGAGAAATTTACTATAGAAAAGGCAATCCCTGGCGCAATTAAAATTTGCGACAGTAAAAAATTATTTTTTGAATAATTTACTTTAGAAAAGGCAATCCCTGGCGTATTTAAAATTTGCGACAGTAAAAATTATTTTTTGAAAAATTTACTATAGAAAAGGCAATCCCTGGCGTAATTAAAATTTGCGACAGTAAAAAATTAAGTTGTGAAAAATTTACTATAGAAAGGGCAATCCCTGGCGTATTTAAAATTTACGACAGTAAAAAATTATTTTTGAAAAATTTACTGTAGAAAAGGCAATCCCTGGCGTAATTAAAATTTGCGACAGTAAAAAATTATTTTTTGAAAAAATTTACTGTAGAAAAGGCAATCCCTGGCGTATTTAAAATTTGCGACAGTAGAAAATTATTTTTTGAAAAATTTACTGTAGAAAAGGCAATCCCTGGCGTATTTAAAATTTGCGACAGTAAAAAATTATTTTTTGAATAATTTACTATAGAAAAGGCAATCCCTGGCGTAATTAAAATTTTCGACAGTAAAAAATTAGTTTTTGAAAAATTTACTATAGAAAAGGCAATCCCTGGCGCAATTAAAATTTGCGACAGTAAAAAAATATTTTTTGAATAATTTACTACAGAAAAGGCAATCCCTGGCGTATTTAAAATTTGCGACTGTAAAAAATTACTTTTTGGATAATTTACTATAGAAAAGGCAATCCCTGGCGTATTTAAAATTTGCGACAGTAAAAAATTAATTTTTGAAAAATTTACTATAGAAAAGGCAATCCCTGGCGTAATAAAAATTTGTGACAGTAGAAAATTATTTTTTGAAAAATTTACTATAGAAAAGGCAATCCCTGGCGTATTTAAAATTTGCGACAGTAAAGAATTATTTTTTGTAAAATTTACTATAGAAAAGGCAAACCCTGGCGTAATTAAAATTTGCGACAGTAGAAAATTATTTTTGAAAAATTTACTGTAGAAAAGGCAATTCCTGGCGTACTTAAAATTTGCGACAGTAAAAAATTATTTTTTGAATAATTTACTATAGAAAAGGCAATCCCTGGCGTAATTAAAATTTTCGACAGTAAAAAATTAGTTTTTGAAAAATTTACTATAGAAAAGGCAATCCCTGGCGCAATTAAAATTTGCGACAGTAAAAAATTATTTTTTTTTAAATTTACTGTAGAAAAGGCAATCCTGGCGTATTAAAATTTGCGACAGTAGAAAATTATTTTTGAAAAACTTACTGTAGAAAAGGCAATCCCTGGCGTATTTAAAATTTGCGACAGTAAAAAATTATTTTTTGAATAATTTACTATAGAAAAGGCAATCCCTGGCGTAATTAAAATTTTCGACAGTAAAAATTTAGTTTTGAAAAAATTTACTATAGAAAAGGCAATCCCTGGCGCAATTAAATTTTGCGACAGTAAAAAATTATTTTTTGAATAATTTACTATAGAAAAGGCAATCCCTGGCGCAATTAAAATTTGCGACAGTAAAAAATTATTTTTTGTAAAATTTACTATAGAAAAGGCAATCCCTGGCGTATTTAAAATTTGGGACAGTATAAAATTATTTTTGAAAAATTTACTATAGAAAAGGCAATCCCTGGCTCAATTAAAATTTGCGACAGTAAAAAATTATTTTTTTGCAAAATTTACTGTAGAAAAGGCAATCCCTGGCGCAATTAAAACTTGCGACAGTAAAAAATTATTTTTTGAATAATTTACTATAGAAAAGGAAATCCCTGGCGTAATTAAAATTTGCGACAGTAAAAAATTAGTTTTTGAAAATTTACTATAGAAAAGGCAATCCCTGGCGCAATTAAAATTTGCGACAGTAAAAAATTAGTTTTGAAAAATTTACTATAGAAAAGGCAATCCCTGGCGCAATTAAAATTTGCGACAGTAAAAAAATTATTTTTGAATAATTTACTGTAGAAAAGGCAATCCCTGGCGCAATTAAAATTTGCGACAGTAAAAAATTATTTTTTGAATAATTTACTATAGAAAAGGCAATTCCTGGCGTATTTAAAATTTGCGACAGTAAAAATTAATTTTTGGAAAATTTACTATAGAAAAGGCAATCCCTGGCGTAATTAAATTTGCGACAGTAAAAAATTAGTTTTTGAAAAATTTACTATAGAAAGGCAATCCTGGCGTAATTAAAATTTTCGACAGTAAAAAATTAGTTTTTGAAAAATTTACTATAGAAAAGGCAATCCCTGGCGTAATTAAAATTTGCGACAGTAAAAAATTTATTTGTGAAAAATTTACTATAGGAAAGGCAATCCCTGGCGTATTTAAAATTTGCGACAGTAAAACATTATTTTTTGAAAAATTTACTGTAGAAAAGGCAATCCCTGCTTAATTATAATTTGCGACAGTAAAAAATTATTTTTTGAATAATTTACTATAGAAAAGGCAATACCTGGCGTAATTAAAATTTGCGACAGTAAAAAATTAATTTTTGAAAAATTTACTATAGAAAAGGCAATCCCTGGCGCAATTAAAATTTGCGACAGTAATCCCTGGCGCAATTAAAATTTGCGACAGTAAAAAATTAGTTTTTGAAAAATTTACTATAGAAAAGGCAATCCCTGGCGCAATTAAAATTTGCGACAGTTGAAAATTATTTTTTGAAAAATTTATTATAGAAAAGGCAATCCCTGGCGTATTTAAAATTTGCGACAGTAAAAAAATTATTTTTTGAAAAATTTACTATAGAAAAGGCAATCCCCGGCGTATTTAAAATTTGCGACAGTAAAAAATTATTTTTTGAATAATTTACTATAGAAAAGGCAATACCTGGCGTATTTAAAATTTGCGACAGTAAAAAATTAAATTTTTGAAAAATTTACTATAGAAAAGGCAAACCCTGGCGTAATTAAAATTTGCGACAGTTGGAAAATTATTTTTTGAAAAATTTATTATAGAAAAGGCAATCCCTGGCGTATTTAAAATTTGCGACAGTAAAAAATTATTTTTTGAATATTTACTATAGAAATGGCAATCCCTGGCGCAATTAAAATTTTGCGACAGTAAAAAATTATTTTTTGAATAATTTACTATAGAAAAGGCAATTCCTGGCGTATTTAAAATTTGCGACAGTAAAAAATTAATTTTTGGAAAATTTACTATAGAAAAGGCAATCCCTGGCGTAATTAAAATTTGCGACAGTAAAAAATTTATTTGTGAAAAATTTACTATAGGAAAGGCAATCCCTGGCGTATTTAAAATTTGCGACAGTAAAACATTATTTTTTGAAAAATTTACTGTAGAAAAGGCAATCCCTGGCTTAATTATAATTTGCGACAGTAAAAAATTATTTTTTGAATAATTTACTATAGAAAAGGCAATACCTGGCGTATTTAAAATTTGCGACAGTAAAAAATTAATTTTTGAAAAATTTACTATAGAAAAGGCAAACCCTGGCGTAATTAAAATTTGCGACAGTTGAAAATTATTTTTTGAAAAATTTATTATAGAAAAGGCAATCCCTGGCGTATTTAAAATTTGCGACAGTAAAAAATTATTTTTTGAATAATTTACTATAGAAAAGGCAATCCCTGACGTATTTAAAATTTGCGAGAGTAAAAAATTAATTTTTGAAAAATTTACTATAGAAAAGGCAATCCCTGGTGTAATTAAAATTTGCGACAGTAGAAAATTATTTTTTGAAAAATTTACTATAGAAAAGGCAATCCCTGGCGCAATTAAAATTTGCGACAGTAAAAAATTAATTTTTGAAAAATTTACTATAGAAAAGGCAATCCCTGGCGTAATTAAAATTTTGCGACAGTAGAAAATTATTTTTTGAAAAATTTACTATAGAAAAGGCAATCCCTGGCGCAATTAAAATTTGCGACATTAAAAAATTATTTTTTGAATAATTTACTGTAGAAAAGGCAAACCCTGGCGTATTTAAAATTTGCGACAGTAAAAAATTATTTTTTGAAAAATTTACTATAGAAAAGGCAATCCTGGCGTATTTAAAATTTGCGACAGTAAAAAATTATTTTTTGAAAAATTTACTATAGAAAAGGCAATCACTGTCGCAATTAAAATTTGCGACAATAGAAAATAATTTTTTTGAAAAATTTACTATAGAAATTGGCAATCCTTGGCGCAATTAAAATTTGCGACAGTAAAAAATTATTTTTTGAATAATTTACTATAGAAAAGGCAATTCCTGGCGTATTTAAAATTTGCGACAGTAAAAAATTAATTTTTGGAAAATTTACTATAGAAAAGGCAATCCATGGCGTAATTAAAATTTGCGACAGTAAAAAATTAGTTTTTGAAAAATTTACTATAGAAAGGCAATCCCTGGCGTAATTAAAATTTTCGACAGTAAAAAATTAGTTTTTGAAAAATTTACTATAGAAAAAGGCAATCCCTGGCGTAATTAAAATTTGCGACAGTAAAAAAATTTATTTGTGAAAAATTTACTATAGGAAAGGCAATCCCTGGCGTATTTAAAAATTTGCGACAGTAAAATATTATTTTTTGAAAAATTTACTGTAGAAAAGGCAATCCCTGGCTTAATTATAATTTGCGACAGTAAAAATTATTTTTTGAATAATTTACTATAGAAAAGGCAATACCTGGCGTATTTAAAATTTGCGACAGTAAAAAATTAATTTTTGAAAAATTTACTATAGAAAAGGCAAACCCTGGCGTAATTAAAATTTGCGACAGTTGAAAATTATTTTTTGAAAAATTTATTATAGAAAAGGCAATCCCTGGCGTATTTAAAATTTGCGACAGTAAAAAATTATTTTTTGAATAATTTACTATAGAAATGGCAATCCCTGGCGCAATTAAAATTTTGCGACAGTAAAAAATTATTTTTTGAATAATTTACTATAGAAAAGGCAATTCCTGGCGTATTTAAAATTTGCGACAGTAAAAAATTAATTTTTGGAAAATTTACTATAGAAAAGGCAATCCCTGGCGTAATTAAAATTTGCGACAGTAAAAAATTTATTTGTGAAAAATTTACTATAGGAAAGGCAATCCCTGGCGTATTTAAAATTTGCGACAGTAAAACATTATTTTTTGAAAAATTTACTGTAGAAAAGGCAATCCCTGGCTTAATTATAATTTGCGACAGTAAAAAATTATTTTTTGAATAATTTACTATAGAAAAGGCAATACCTGGCGTATTTAAAATTTGCGACAGTAAAAAATTAATTTTTGAAAAATTTACTATAGAAAAGGCAAAACCCTGGCGTAATTAAAATTTGCGACAGTTGAAAATTATTTTTTGAAAAATTTATTATAGAAAAGGCAATCCCTGGCGTATTTAAAATTTGCGACAGTAAAAAATTATTTTTTGAATAATTTACTATAGAAAAGGCAATCCCTGACGTATTAAAATTTGCGAGAGTAAAAAATTAATTTTTGAAAAATTTACTATAGAAAAGGCAATCCCTGGTGTAATTAAAATTTGCGACAGTAGAAAATTATTTTTTGAAAAATTTACTATAGAAAAGGCAATCCCTGGCGCAATTAAAATTTGCGACAGTAAAAAATTAATTTTTGAAAAATTTACTATAGAAAAGGCAATCCCTGGCGTAATTAAAATTTGCGACAGTAGAAAATTATTTTTTGAAAAATTTACTATAGAAAAGGCAATCCCTGGCGCAATTAAATTTGCGACAGTAAAAATTATTTTTTGAATAATTTACTGTAGAAAAGGCAAACCCTGGCGTATTTAAAATTTGCGACAGTAAAAAATTATTTTTTGAAAAATTTACTATAGAAAAAGGCAATCCTGGCGTATTTAAATTTGCGACAGTAAAAAATTATTTTTGAAAAATTTACTATAGAAAAGGCAATCACTGTCGCAATTAAAATTTGCGACAATAGAAAATAATTTTTTGAAAAATTTACTATAGAAATGGCAATCCCTGGCGCAATTAAAATTTGCGACAGTAAAAAATTATTTTTTGAATAATTTACTATAGAAAAGGCAATTCCTGGCGTATTTAAAATTTGCGACAGTAAAAATTAATTTTTGGAAAATTTACTATAGAAAAGGCAATCCCTGGCGTAATTAAAATTTGCGACAGTAAAAAATTAGTTTTTGAAAAATTTACTATAGAAAGCAATCCCTGGCGTAATTAAAATTTTCGACAGTAAAAAATTAGTTTTTGAAAAATTTACTATAGAAAAGGCAATCCCTGGCGTAATTAAAATTTGCGACAGTAAAAAATTTATTTGTGAAAAATTTACTATAGGAAAGGCAATCCCTGGCGTATTTAAAATTTGCGACAGTAAAACATTATTTTTTGAAAAATTTACTGTAGAAAAGGCAATCCCTGGCTTAATTATAATTTGCGACAGTAAAAAATAATTTTTTGAATAATTTACTATAGAAAAGGCAATACCTGGCGTATTTAAAATTTGCGACAGTAAAAAAATTAATTTTTGAAAAATTTACTATAGAAAAGGCAAACCCTGGCGTAATTAAAATTTGCGACAGTTGAAAATTATTTTTTGAAAATTTATTATAGAAAAGGCAATCCCTGGCGTATTTAAAATTTGCGACAGTAAAAAATTATTTTTTGAATAATTTACTATAGAAAAGGCAATCCCTGGCGTATTTAAAATTTGCGAGAGTAAAAAATTAATTTTTGAAAAATTACTATAGAAAAGGCAATCCCTGGTGTAATTAAAATTTGCGACAGTAGAAAATTATTTTTTGAAAAATTTACTATAGAAAAGGCAATCCCTGGCGCAATTAAAATTTGCGACAGTAAAAAATTAATTTTTGAAAAATTTACTATAGAAAAAGGCAATCCCTGGCGTAATTAAAATTTGCGACAGTAGAAAATTATTTTTTGAAAAATTTACTATAGAAAAGGCAATCCCCGGCGTATTTAAAATTTGCGACAGTAAAAAATTATTTTTTGAATAATTTACTATAGAAAAGGCAATCCCTGGCTTATTTAAAATTTGCGACAGTAAAAAATTAATTTTGAATAATTTACTATAGAAAAGGCAATCCTTGGCGTAATTGAAATTTTCGACAGTAAAAAATTATTTTTTGCAAAATTTACTGTAGAAAAGGCAATCCCCTGGCGTAATTAAAATTTGTGACAGTATAAAATTATTTTTTGAAAAATTTACTATAGAAAAGGCAATCCCTGGCGCAATTAAAATTTGCGACAGTAAAAAAATTATTTTTTGAAAAATTACTATAGAAAAGGCAATCCCTGGCGCAATTAAAATTTGCGACAGTAAAAAATTATTTTTTGAATAATTTACTATAGAAAAGGCAATCCCTGGCGCAATTGAAATTTGCGACAGTAGAAAATTATTTTTTGAAAAATTTACTATACAAATGGCAATCCCTGGCGCAATTAAAATTTGCGACAGTAAAAAATTATTTTTTGACAAATTTACTATAGAAAAGGCAATCCCTGGCGCAATTAAAATTTGCGACAGTAAAAAATTATTTTTTGAATAATTTACTGTAGAAAAGGCAAACCCTGGCGTATTTAAAATTATCGACAGTAAAAAATTATTTTTTGAAAAATTTACTATAGAAAAGGCAATCCCTGGCGTAATTAAAATTTGCGACAGTAAAAAATTAATTTGTGAAAAATTTACTATAGAAAAGGCAATCCCTGGCGTATTTAAAATTTGCGACAGTAAAAAAATATTTTTTGAAAAATTTACTGTAGAAAAGGAAATCCCTGTCGTAAATAAAATTTGCGACAGTAAAAAATTATTTTTTGAAAAATTTACTTTAGAAAAGGCAATCCCTGGCGTATTTAAAATTTGCGACAGTAGAAAATTATTTTTTGAAAAATTTACTGTAGAAAAGGCAATCCCTGGGGTATTTAAATTTTGCGGCAGTAAAAAATTATTTTTTGAATAATTTACTATAGAAAAGGCAATCCCTGGCGTAATTAAAATTTTTGACAGCAAAAATTAGTTTTTGAAAAATTTACTATAGAAAAGGCAATCCCTGGCGCAATTAAAATTTGCGACAGTAAAAAATTATTTTTTGAATAATTTACTATAGAAAAGCCAATCCCTGGCGTATTTAAAATTTGCGACTGCAAAAAATTATTTTTTGAATAATTTACTATAGAAAAGGCAATCCCTGGCGTATTTAAAATTTGCGGAGTAAAAAATTAATTTTTGAAAAATTTACTGTAGAAAAGGCAATCCCTGGCGTATTTAAAATTTGCGACAGTAAAAAATTATTTTTTGAATAATATACTATAGAAAAGGCAATTCCTGGCGTAATTAAAATTTTCGACAGTAAAAAATTAGTTTTTGAAAAATTCACTATAGAAAAGGCAATCCCTGGCGCAATTAAAATTTGCGACAGTAAAAAATTATTTTTTGAATAATTTACTATAGAAAAGGCAATCCCTGGCGTATTTAAAATTTGCGACTGTAAAAAATTATTTTTTGAATAATTTACTATAGAAAAGGCAATCCCTGGCGTATTTAAAATTTGCGACAGTAAAAAATTAATTTTTGAAAAATTTACTATAGAAAAGGCAATCCCTGGCGTAATTAAAATTTTCGACAGTAAAAAATTAGTTTTTGAAAAATTTACTATAGAAAGGCAATCCCTGGCGTAATTAAAATTTTCGACAGTAAAAAATTAGTTTTTGAAAAATTTACTATAGAAAAGGCAATCCCTGGCGCAATTAAAATTTGCGACAGTAAAAAATTATTTTTTGAATAATTTACTATAGAAAAGGCAATCCCTGGCGCAATTAAAATTTGCGACAGTAAAAAATTATTTTTTGAATAATTTACTATAGAAAAGGCAATCCCTGGCGCAATTGAAATTTGCGACAGTAGAAAATTATTTTTTGAAAAATTTACTATAGAAAAGGCAATCCCTGGCGCAATTAAAATTTGCGACAGTAAAAAATTATTTTTTGAATAATTTACTATAGAAAAGGCAATCCCTGGCGCAATTGAAATTTGCGACAGTAGAAAATTATTTTTTGAAAAATTTACTATAGAAATGGCAATCCCTGGCGCAATTAAAATTTGCGACAGTAAAAAATTATTTTTTGACAAATTTACTATAGAAAAGGCAATCCCTGGCGCAATTAAAATTTGCGACAGTAAAAAATTATTTTTTGAATAATTTACTGTAGAAAAGGCAAACCCTGGCGTATTTAAAATTTGCGACAGTAAAAAATTATTTTTTGAAAAATTTTCTATAGAAAAGGCAATCCCTGGCGTAATTAAAATTTGCGACAGTAAAAAATTAATTTGTGAAAAATTTACTATAGAAAAGGCAATCCCTGGCGTATTTAAAATTTGCGACAGTAAAAAATTATTTTTTGAAAAATTTACTGTAGAAAAGGAAATCCCTGTCGTAAATAAAATTTGCGACAGTAAAAAATTATTTTTTGAAAAATTTACTTTAGAAAAGGCAATCCCTGGCGTATTTAAAATTTGCGACAGTAGAAAATTATTTTTTGAAAAATTTACTGTAGAAAAGGCAATCCCTGGCGTATTTAAATTTTGCGGCAGTAAAAAATTATTTTTTGAATAATTTACTATAGAAAAGGCAATCCCTGGCGTAATTAAAATTTTTGACAGCAAAAATTAGTTTTTGAAAAATTTACTATAGGAAAGGCAATCCCTGGCGTAATTAAAATTTGTGACAGTAAAAAATTATTTTTTGTAAAATTTACTGTAGAAAATTCAATCCCTGGCGCAATTAAAATTTGCGAAAGTAAAAAATTAATTTTTGAAAAATTTACTATAGAAAAGGCAATCACTGTCGCAATTAAAATTTGCGACAGTAAAAAATTATTTTTTGCAAAATTTACTGTAGAAAAGGCAATCCCTGGCGCAATTAAAATTTGCGACAGTAGAAAATTATTTTTTGAAAAATTTACTGTAGAAAAGGCAATCCCTGGCGCAATTAAAATTTGCGACAATAAAAAATTATTTTTTGAATAATTTACTGTAGAAAAGGCAATCCCTGGCGTATTTAAAATTAGGGACAGTAAAAAATTAAATTTTGAAAAATTTACTATAGAAAAGGCAATCCCTGGCGTATTTAAAATTTGCGACAGTATAAAATTATTTTTTGAATAATTTACTATAGAAAAGGCAATCACTGGCGCAATTAAAATTTTCGACAGTAAAAAATTAATTTTTGAAAAATTTACTATAGAAAAGGCAATCCCTGGCGTATTTAAAATTTGCGACAGTATAAAATTATTTTTTGAATAATTTACTATAGAAAAGGCAATCCCTGGCCCAATTAAAATTTGCGACAGTATAAAATTATTTTTTGAATAATTTACTATAGAAAAGGCAATCCCTGGCGTATTTAAAATTTGCGCCAGTAAAATATTCTTTTTTGATTAATTTACTATAGAAAAGGCAATCCCTGGCGTAATTAAAATTTTCGACAGTAAAAAATTAGTTTTTGAAAAATTTACTATAGAACAGGCAATCGCTGGCGCTATTAAAATTTGCGACAATAAAAAATTATTTTTTGAATAATTTACTGTAGAAAAGGCAATCCCTGGCGTATTTAAAATTTGCGACAGTAAAAAATTAAATTTTGAAAAATTTACTATAGAAAAGGCAATCCCTGGCGTATTTAAAATTTGCGACAGTATAAAATTATTTTTTGAATAATTTACTATAGAAAAGGCAATCACTGGCGCAATTAAAATTTTCGACAGTAAAAAATTAATTTTTGAAAAATTTACTATAGAAAAGGCAATCCCTGGCGTATTTAAAATTTGCGACAGTATAAAATTATTTTTTGAATAATTTACTATAGAAAAGGCAATCCTTGGCTCAATTAAAATTTGCGACAGTATAAAATTATTTTTTGAATAATTTACTATAGAAAAGGCAATCCCTGGCGTATTTAAAATTTTCGGCAGTAAAATATTCTTTTTTGAATAATTTACTATAGAAAAGGCAATCCCTGGCGGATTTAAAATTTGCGACAGTATAAAATTAAATTTTGTAAAATTTACAATAGAAAAGGCAATCCCTGGCGTATTTAAAATTTGCGACAGTAGAAAATTATTTTTAGAAAAATTTACTGTAGAAAAAGCAATCCCTGGCGTATTTAAAATTTGCGACAGTAAAAAATTATTTTTTGAATAATTTACTATAGAAAAGGCAATCCCTGGCGTAATTAAAATTTTCGACAGTAAAAAATTAGTTTTTGAAAAATTTACTATAGAAAAGGCAATCCCTGGCGCAATTAAAATTTGCGACAGTATAAAATTATTTTTTGAATAATTTACTATAGAAAAGGCAATCCCTAGCGTATTTAAAATTTGCGACAGTAAAAAATTATTTTTTGAATAATTTACTATAGAAAAGGCAATCCCTGGCGTAATTAAAATTTTCGACCGTAAAAAATTAGTTTTTGAAAAATTTACTATAGACAAGGCAATCCCTGGCGCAATTAAAATTTGCGACAATAAAAAAATATTTTTTGAATAATTTACTATAGAAAAGGCAATCCCTGGCGTATTTAAAATTTGCGACAGTAAAAAATTATTTTTTGAATAATTTACTATAGAAAAGGCAATCCCTGGCGTATTTAAAATTTGCGACAGTAAAAAATTAATTTTTGAAAAATTTACTATAGAAAAGGCAATCCCTGGCGTAATTAAAATTTGCGACAGTAAAAAATTATTTTTTGAAAAATTTACTATAGAAAAGGCAATCCCTGGCGCAATTAAAATTTGCGACATAAAAAAAGTATTTTTTGAAAAATTTACTATAGAAAAGGCAATCCGTGGCGTATTTAAAATTTGCGAGAGTAAAAAATTATTTTTTGAATAAATTGCTATAGAAAAGGCAATCCCTGGCGGATTTAAAATTAGCGACAGTATAAAATTAAATTTTGAAAAATTTACTATAGAAAAGGCAATCCCTGGCGTAATTAAAATTTGCGACAGTAAAAAATTTGTTTTTGAAAAATTTACTGTAGAAAAGGCAATCCCTGGCGTATTTAAAAGTTGCGACAGTAAAAAATTATTTTTTGAAAAATTTACTATAGAAAAGGCAATCCCTGGCGTAATTAAAATTTGCGACAGTAAAAAATTATTTTTTGAAAAATTTACTATAGAAAAGGCAATCCCTGGCGTATTTAAAATTTGCGACAGTAGAAAATAATTTTTTTAAAAATTTACTGTAGAAAAGGCAATCCCTGACGTATTTAAAATTTGCGACAGTAAAAAATTATTTTTTGAAAAATTTACTAAGAAAAGGCAATCCCTGGCGCAATTAAAATTTGCGACAATAAAAAATTATTTTTTGAATAATTTACTATAGAAAAGGCAATCCCTGGCGTATTTAAAATTTGCGACAGTAAAAAATTATTTTTTGAATAATTTACTATAGAAAAGGCAGTCCTTGGCGCAATTAAAATTTGCGACAGTAGAAAATTATTTTTTGAAAAATTTACTGTAGAAAAGGCAATCCCTGGCGCAATTAAAATTTGCGACAGTAGAAAATTATTTTTTGAAAAATTTACTGTAGAAAAGGCAAGCCCTGGCGTATTTAAAATTTGCGACAGTAAAAAATTAATTATTGAAAAATTTACTACAGAAAAGGCAATCCCTGGCGTATTTAAAATTTGCGACAGTAAAAAATTATTTTTTGAAAATTTACTATAGAAAAGGCAATCACTGTCGCAATTAAAATTTGCGACAATAGAAAATAATTTTTTGAAAAATTTACTATAGAAATGGCAATCCCTGGCGCAATTAAAATTTGCGACAGTAAAAAATTATTTTTTGAATAATTTACTATAGAAAAGGCAATTCCTGGCGTATTTAAAATTTGCGACAGTAAAAAATTAGTAAAAAATTAATTTTGGAAAATTTACTATAGAAAAGGCAATCCCTGGCGTAATTAAAATTTGCGACAGTAAAAAATTAGTTTTTGAAAAATTTACTATAGAAAGGCAATCCCTGGCGTAATTAAAATTTTCGACAGTAAAAAATTAGTTTTTGAAAAATTTACTATAGAAAAGGCAATCCTGGCGTAATTAAAATTTGCGACAGTAAAAAATTTATTTGTGAAAAATTTACTATAGGAAAGGCAATCCCTGGCGTATTTAAAATTTGCGACAGTAAAACATTATTTTTTGAAAAATTTACTGTAGAAAAGGCAATCCCTGGCTTAATTATAATTTGCGACAGTAAAAAATAATTTTTTGAATAATTTACTATAGAAAAGGCAATACCTGGCGTATTTAAAATTTGCGACAGTAAAAAATTAATTTTTGAAAAATTTACTATAGAAAAGGCAAACCCTGGCGTAATTAAAATTTGCGACAGTTGAAAATTATTTTTTGAAAAATTTATTATAGAAAAGGCAATCCCTGGCGTATTTAAAATTTGCGACAGTAAAAAATTATTTTTTGAATAATTTACTATAGAAAAGGCAATCCCTGGCGTATTTAAAATTTGCGAGAGTAAAAAATTAATTTTTGAAAAATTTACTATAGAAAAGGCAATCCCTGGTGTAATTAAAATTTGCGACAGTAGAAAATTATTTTTTGAAAAATTTACTATAGAAAAGGCAATCCCTGGCGCAATTAAAATTTGCGACAGTAAAAAATTAATTTTTGAAAAATTTACTATAGAAAAGGCAATCCCTGGCGTAATTAAAATTTGCGACAGTAGAAAATTATTTTTTGAAAAATTTACTATAGAAAAGGCAATCCCCGGCGTATTTAAAATTTGCGACAGTAAAAAATTATTTTTTGAATAATTTACTATAGAAAAGGCAATCCCTGGCTTATTTAAAATTTGCGACAGTAAAAAATTAATTTTTGAATAATTTACTATAGAAAAGGCAATCCTTGGCGTAATTGAAATTTTCGACAGTAAAAAATTATTTTTTGCAAAATTTACTGTAGAAAAGGCAATCCCTGGCGTAATTAAAATTTGTGACAGTATAAAATTATTTTTTGAAAAATTTACTATAGAAAAGGCAATCCCTGGCGCAATTAAAATTTGCGACAGTAAAAAATTATTTTTTGAAAAATTTACTATAGAAAAGGCAATCCCTGGCGCAATTAAAATTTGCGACAGTAAAAAATTATTTTTTGAATAATTTACTATAGAAAAGGCAATCCCTGGCGCAATTGAAATTTGCGACAGTAGAAAATTATTTTTTGAAAAATTTACTATAGAAATGGCAATCCCTGGCGCAATTAAAATTTGCGACAGTAAAAAATTATTTTTTGACAAATTTACTATAGAAAAGGCAATCCCTGGCGCAATTAAAATTTGCGACAGTAAAAAATTATTTTTTGAATAATTTACTGTAGAAAAGGCAAACCCTGGCGTATTTAAAATTATCGACAGTAAAAAATTATTTTTTGAAAAATTTACTATAGAAAAGGCAATCCCTGGCGTAATTAAAATTTGCGACAGTAAAAAATTAATTTGTGAAAAATTTACTATAGAAAAGGCAATCCCTGGCGTATTTAAAATTTGCGACAGTAAAAAAATATTTTTGAAAAATTTACTGTAGAAAAGGAAATCCCTGTCGTAAATAAAATTTGCGACAGTAAAAAATTATTTTTTGAAAAATTTACGAAAAGGCAATCCCTGGCGTATTTAAAATTTGCGACAGTAGAAAATTATTTTTTGAAAAATTTACTGTAGAAAAGGCAATCCCTGGGGTATTTAAATTTTGCGGCAGTAAAAAATTATTTTTTGAATAATTTACTATAGAAAAGGCAATCCCTGGCGTAATTAAAATTTTTGACAGCAAAAATTAGTTTTTGAAAAATTTACTATAGAAAAGGCAATCCCTGGCGCAATTAAAATTTGCGACAGTAAAAAATTATTTTTTGAATAATTTACTATAGAAAAGCCAATCCCTGGCGTATTTAAAATTTGCGACTGCAAAAAATTATTTTTTGAATAATTTACTATAGAAAAGGCAATCCCTGGCGTATTTAAAATTTGCGGAGTAAAAAATTAATTTTTGAAAAATTTACTGTAGAAAAGGCAATCCCTGGCGTATTTAAAATTTGCGACAGTAAAAAATTATTTTTTGAATAATATACTATAGAAAAGGCAATTCCTGGCGTAATTAAAATTTTCGACAGTAAAAAATTAGTTTTTGAAAAATTCACTATAGAAAAGGCAATCCCTGGCGCAATTAAAATTTGCGACAGTAAAAAATTATTTTTTGAATAATTTACTATAGAAAAGGCAATCCCTGGCGTATTTAAAATTTGCGACTGTAAAAAATTATTTTTTGAATAATTTACTATAGAAAAGGCAATCCCTGGCGTATTTAAAATTTGCGACAGTAAAAAATTAATTTTGAAAAATTTACTATAGAAAAGGCAATCCCTGGCGTAATTAAAATTTTCGACAGTAAAAAATTAGTTTTTGAAAAATTTACTATAGAAAGGCAATCCCTGGCGTAATTAAAATTTTCGACAGTAAAAAATTAGTTTTTGAAAAATTTACTATAGAAAAGGCAATCCCTGGCGCAATTAAAATTTGCGACAGTAAAAAATTATTTTTTGAATAATTTACTATAGAAAAGGCAATCCCTGGCGCAATTAAAATTTGCGACAGTAAAAAATTATTTTTTGAATAATTTACTATAGAAAAGGCAATCCCTGGCGCAATTGAAATTTGCGACAGTAGAAAATTATTTTTTGAAAAATTTACTATAGAAAAGGCAATCCCTGGCGCAATTAAAATTTGCGACAGTAAAAAATTATTTTTTGAATAATTTACTATAGAAAAGGCAATCCCTGGCGCAATTGAAATTTGCGACAGTAGAAAATTATTTTTTGAAAATTTACTATAGAAATGGCAATCCCTGGCGCAATTAAAATTTGCGACAGTAAAAAATTATTTTTTGACAAATTTACTATAGAAAAGGCAATCCCTGGCGCAATTAAAATTTGCGACAGTAAAAAATTATTTTTTGAATAATTTACTGTAGAAAAGGCAAACCCTGGCGTATTTAAAATTTGCGACAGTAAAAAATTATTTTTTGAAAAATTTTCTATAGAAAAGGCAATCCCTGGCGTAATTAAAATTTGCGACAGTAAAAAATTAATTTGTGAAAAATTTACTATAGAAAAGGCAATCCCTGGCGTATTTAAAATTTGCGACAGTAAAAAATTATTTTTTGAAAAATTTACTGTAGAAAAGGAAATCCCTGTCGTAAATAAAATTTGCGACAGTAAAAAATTATTTTTTGAAAAATTTACTTTAGAAAAGGCAATCCCTGGCGTATTTAAAATTTGCGACAGTAGAAAATTATTTTTTGAAAAATTTACTGTAGAAAAGGCAATCCCTGGCGTATTTAAATTTTGCGGCAGTAAAAAATTATTTTTTGAATAATTTACTATAGAAAAGGCAATCCCTGGCGTAATTAAAATTTTTGACAGCAAAAATTAGTTTTTGAAAAATTTACTATAGGAAAGGCAATCCCTGGCGTAATTAAAATTTGTGACAGTAAAAAATTATTTTTTGTAAAATTTACTGTAGAAAATTCAATCCCTGGCGCAATTAAAATTTGCGAAAGTAAAAAATTAATTTTTGAAAAATTTACTATAGAAAAGGCAATCACTGTCGCAATTAAAATTTGCGACAGTAAAAAATTATTTTTTGCAAAATTTACTGTAGAAAAGGCAATCCCTGGCGCAATTAAAATTTGCGACAGTAGAAAATTATTTTTTGAAAAATTTACTGTAGAAAAGGCAATCCCTGGCGCAATTAAAATTTGCGACAATAAAAAATTATTTTTTGAATAATTTACTGTAGAAAAGGCAATCCCTGGCGTATTTAAAATTTGCGACAGTAAAAAATTAAATTTTGAAAAATTTACTATAGAAAAGGCAATCCCTGGCGTATTTAAAATTTGCGACAGTATAAAATTATTTTTTGAATAATTTACTATAGAAAAGGCAATCACTGGCGCAATTAAAATTTTCGACAGTAAAAAAATTAATTTTTGAAAAATTTACTATAGAAAAGGCAATCCCTGGCGTATTTAAAATTTGCGACAGTATAAAATTATTTTTTGAATAATTTACTATAGAAAAGGCAATCCTTGGCTCAATTAAAATTTGCGACAGTATAAAATTATTTTTTGAATAATTTACTATAGAAAAGGCAATCCCTGGCGTATTTAAAATTTGCGCCAGTAAAATATTCTTTTTTGAATAATTTAATATAGAAAAGGCAATCCCTGGCGGATTTAAAATTTGCGACAGTATAAAATTAAATTTTGTAAAATTTACAATAGAAAAGGCAATCCCTGGCGTATTTAAAATTTGCGACAGTAGAAAATTATTTTTAGAAAAATTTACTGTAGAAAAAGCAATCCCTGGCGTATTTAAAATTTGCGACAGTAAAAAATTATTTTTTGAATAATTTACTATAGAAAAGGCAATCCCTGGCGTAATTAAAATTTTCGACAGTAAAAAATTAGTTTTTGAAAAATTTACTATAGAAAAGGCAATCCCTGGCGCAATTAAAATTTGCGACAGTATAAAATTATTTTTTGAATAATTTACTATAGAAAAGGCAATCCCTAGCGTATTTAAAATTTGCGACAGTAAAAAATTATTTTTTGAATAATTTACTATAGAAAAGGCAATCCCTGGCGTAATTAAAATTTTCGACCGTAAAAAATTAGTTTTTGAAAAATTTACTATAGACAAGGCAATCCCTGGCGCAATTAAAATTTGCGACAATAAAAAAATATTTTTTGAATAATTTACTATAGAAAAGGCAATCCCTGGCGTATTTAAAATTTGCGACAGTAAAAAATTATTTTTTGAATAATTTACTATAGAAAAGGCAATCCCTGGCGTATTTAAAATTTGCGACAGTAAAAAATTAATTTTTGAAAAATTTACTATAGAAAAGGCAATCCCTGGCGTAATTAAAATTTGCGACAGTAAAAAATTATTTTTTGAAAAATTTACTATAGAAAAGGCAATCCCTGGCGCAATTAAAATTTGCGACATAAAAAAAGTATTTTTTGAAAAATTTACTATAGAAAAGGCAATCCGTGGCGTATTTAAAATTTGCGAGAGTAAAAAATTATTTTTTGAATAAATTGCTATAGAAAAGGCAATCCCTGGCGGATTTAAAATTAGCGACAGTATAAAATTAAATTTTGAAAAATTTACTATAGAAAAGGCAATCCCTGGCGTAATTAAAATTTGCGACAGTAAAAAATTTGTTTTTGAAAAATTTACTGTAGAAAAGGCAATCCCTGGCGTATTTAAAAGTTGCGACAGTAAAAAATTATTTTTTGAAAAATTTACTATAGAAAAGGCAATCCCTGGCGTAATTAAAATTTGCGACAGTAAAAAATTATTTTTGAAAAATTTACTATAGAAAAGGCAATCCCTGGCGTATTTAAAATTTGCGACAGTAGAAAATAATTTTTTTAAAAATTTACTGTAGAAAAGGCAATCCCTGACGTATTTAAAATTTGCGACAGTAAAAAATTATTTTTTGAAAAATTTACTAAGAAAAGGCAATCCCTGGCGCAATTAAAATTTGCGACAATAAAAAATTATTTTTGAATAATTTACTATAGAAAAGGCAATCCCTGGCGTATTTAAAATTTGCGACAGTAAAAAATTATTTTTTGAATAATTTACTATAGAAAAGGCAGTCCTTGGCGCAATTAAAATTTGCGACAGTAGAAAATTATTTTTTGAAAAATTTACTGTAGAAAAGGCAATCCCTGGCGCAATTAAAATTTGCGACAGTAGAAAATTATTTTTTGAAAAATTTACTGTAGAAAAGGCAAGCCCTGGCGTATTTAAAATTTGCGACAGTAAAAAATTAATTATTGAAAAATTTACTACAGAAAAGGCAATCCCTGGCGTATTTAAAATTTGCGACAGTAAAAAATTATTTTTTGAATAATTTACTATAGAAAAGGCAATCCCTGTCGTAATTAAAATTTTCGACAGTAAAAAATTAGTTTTTGAAAAATTTACTATAGAAAAGGCAATCCCTGGCGCAATTAAAATTTGCGACAGTATAAAATTATTTTTTGAATAATTTACTATAGAAAAGGCAATCCCTGGCGTAATTAAAATTATCGACAGTAAAAAATTAGTTTTTGAAAAATTTACTATAGAAAAGGCATTCCCTGGCGCAATTAAAATTTGCGACAATAAAAAATTATTTTTTGAATAATTTACTATAGAAAAGGCAATCCCTGGCGTATTTAAAATTTGCGACAGTAAAAAATCATTTTTTGAATAATTTACTATAGAAAAGGCAATCCCTGGCGTATTTAAAATTTGCGACAGTAAAAAATTTATTTTTGAAAAATTTACTATAGAAAAGGCAATCCCTGGCGCAATTAAAATTTGCAACAGTAGAAAATTATTTTTTGAAAAATTTACTATAGAAAAGGCAATCCCTGGCGCAATTAAAATTTGCGACAGTAAAAAATTATTTTTTGAATAATTTACTATAGAATAGGCAATCCCTGGCGTATTTAAAATTTGCGACAGTAAAAAATTAATTTTTGAAAAATTTACTATAGAAAAGGCAATCCCTGGCGTAATTAAAATTTGCGACAGTAAAAAATTAGTTTTTGAAAAATTTACTATAGAAAAGGCAATCCCTGGCGCAATTAAAATTTGCGACAGTAAAAAATTAGTTTTTGAAAAATTTACTATAGAAAAGGCAATCCTTGGCGCAATTAAAATTTGCGACAGTAAAAAATTATTTTTTGAAAAATTTACTGTAGAAAAGGCAATCCCTGCGTATTTAAAATTTGCGACAGTAAAAAATTATTTTTTGAAAAATTTACTATAGAAAAGGCAATCCTGGCGTATTTAAAATTTGCGACAGTAAAAAATAATTTTTGAAAAATTTACTATAGAAAAGGCAATCACTGTCGCAATTAAAATTTGCGACAATAGAAAATAATTTTTGAAAAATTTACTATAGAAATGGCAATCCCTGGCGCAATTAAAATTTGCGACAGTAAAAAATTATTTTTTGAATAATTTACTATAGAAAAGGCAATTCCTGGCGTATTTAAAATTTGCGACAGTAAAAAATTAATTTTTGGAAAATTTACTATAGAAAAGGCAATCCCTGGCGAAATTAAAATTTGCGACAGTAAAAAATTAGTTTTTGAAAAATTTACTATAGAAAGGCAATCCCTGGCGTAATTAAAATTTTCGACAGTAAAAAATTAGTTTTTGAAAAATTTACTATAGAAAAGGCAATCCCTGGCGTAATTAAAATTTGCGACAGTAAAAAATTTATTTGTGAAAAATTTACTATAGGAAAGGCAATCCCTGGCGTATTTAAAATTTGCGACAGTAAAACATTATTTTTTGAAAAATTTACTGTAGAAAAGGCAATCCCTGGCTTAACTATAATTTGCGACAGTAAAAAATTATTTTTTGAATAATTTACTATAGAAAAGGCAATACCTGGCGTATTTAAAATTTGCGACAGTAAAAACTTATTTTATGAAAAATTTACTATAGAAAAGGCAAACCCTGGCGTAATTAAAATTTGCGACAGTTGAAAATTATTTTTTGAAAAATTTATTATAGAAAAGGCAATCCCTGGCGTATTTAAAATTTGCGACAGTAAAAAATTATTTTTTGAATAATTTACTATAGAAAAGGCAATCCCTGGCGTATTTAAAATTTGCGAGAGTAAAAAATTAATTTTTGAAAATTTACTGTAGAAAAGGCAATCCCTGGTGTAATTAAAATTTGCGACAGTAGAAAATTATTTTTTGAAAAATTTACTATAGAAAAGGCAATCCCTGGCGCAATTAAAATTTGCGACAGTAAAAAATTAATTTTTGAAAAATTTACTATAGAAAAGGCAATCCCTGGCGTAATTAAAATTTGCGACAGTAGAAAATTATTTTTTGAAAAATTTACTATAGAAAAGGCAATCCCCGGCGTATTTAAAATTTGCGACAGTAAAAAATTATTTTTTGAATAATTTACTATAGAAAAGGCAATCCCTGGCTTATTTAAAATTTGCGACAGTAAAAAATTAATTTTTGAATAATTTACTATAGAAAAGGCAATCCTTGGCGTAATTGAAATTTTCGACAGTAAAAAATTATTTTTTGCAAAATTTACTGTAGAAAAGGCAATCCCTGGCGTAATTAAAATTTGTGACAGTATAAAATTATTTTTTGAAAAATTTACTATAGAAAAGGCAATCCCTGGCGCAATTAAAATTTGCGACAGTAAAAAATTATTTTTGAAAAATTTACTATAGAAAAGGCAATCCCTGGCGCAATTAAAATTTGCGACAGTAAAAAATTATTTTTTGAATAATTTACTATAGAAAAGGCAATCCCTGGCGCAATTGAAATTTGCGACAGTAGAAAATTATTTTTTGAAAAATTTACTATAGAAATGGCAATCCCTGGCGCAATTAAAATTTGCGACAGTAAAAAATTATTTTTTGACAAATTTACTATAGAAAAGGCAATCCCTGGCGCAATTAAAATTTGCGACAGTAAAAAATTATTTTTTGAATAATTTACTGTAGAAAAGGCAAACCCTGGCGTATTTAAAATTTGCGACAGTAAAAAATTATTTTTTGAAAAATTTACTATAGAAAAGGCAATCCCTGGCGTAATTAAAATTTGCGACAGTAAAAAATTAATTTGTGAAAAATTTACTATAGAAAAGGCAATCCCTGGCGTATTTAAAATTTGCGACAGTAAAAAATTTACTGTAGAAAAGGAAATCCCTGTCGTAAATAAAATTTGCGACAGTAAAAAATTATTTTTTGAAAAATTTACTTTAGAAAAGGCAATCCCTGGCGTATTTAAAATTTGCGACAGTAGAAAATTATTTTTTGAAAAATTTACTGTAGAAAAGGCAATCCCTGGCGTATTTAAATTTTGCGGCAGTAAAAAATTATTTTTTGAATAATTTACTATAGAAAAGGCAATCCCTGGCGTAATTAAAATTTTTGACAGCAAAAATTAGTTTTTGAAAAATTTACTATAGAAAAGGCAATCCCTGGCGCAATTAAAATTTGCGACAGTAAAAAATTATTTTTTGAATAATTTACTATAGAAAAGGCAATCCCTGGCGTATTTAAAATTTGCGACTGTAAAAAATTATTTTTTGAATAATTTACTATAGAAAAGGCAATCCCTGGCGTATTTAAAATTTGCGGAGTAAAAAATTAATTTTGAAAAATTTACTGTAGAAAAGGCAATCCCTGGCGCATTTAAAATTTGCGACTGTAAAAAATTATTTTTTGAATAATTTACTATAGAAAAGGCAATTCCTGGCGTAATTAAAATTTTCGACAGTAAAAAATTAGTTTTTGAAAAATTTACTATAGAAAAGGCAATCCCTGGCGCAATTAAAATTTGCGACAGTAAAAAATTATTTTTTGAATAATTTACTATAGAAAAGGCAATCCCTGGCGTATTTAAAATTTGCGACTGTAAAAAATTATTTTTTGAATAATTTACTATAGAAAAGGCAATCCCTGGCGTATTTAAAATTTGCGACAGTAAAAAATTAATTTTTGAAAAATTTACTATAGAAAAGGCAATCCCTGGCGTAATTAAAATTTTCGACAGTAAAAAATTAGTTTTTGAAAAATTTACTATAGAAAGGCAATCCCTGGCGTAATTAAAATTTTCGACAGTAAAAAATTAGTTTTTGAAAAATTTACTATAGAAAAGGCAATCCCTGGCGCAATTAAAATTTTCGACAGTAAAAAATTATTTTTTGAATAATTTACTATAGAAAAGGCAATCCCTGGCGCAATTAAAATTTGCGACAGTAGAAAATTATTTTTTGAGAAATTTACTATAGAAAAGGCAATCCCTGGCGCAATTAAAATTTGCGACAGTAAAAAATTATTTTTTGAATAATTTACTTTAGAAAAGGCAATCCCTGGCGTATTTAAAATTTGCGACAGTAAAAAATTATTTTTGAAAAATTTACTATAGAAAAGGCAATCCCTGGCGTAATTAAAATTTGCGACAGTAAAAAATTAAGTTGTGAAAAATTTACTATAGAAAGGGCAATCCCTGGCGTATTTAAAATTTACGACAGTAAAAAATTATTTTTGAAAAATTTACTGTAGAAAAGGCAATCCCTGGCGTAATTAAAATTTGCGACAGTAAAAAATTATTTTTTGAAAAATTTACTGTAGAAAAGGCAATCCCTGGCGTATTTAAAATTTGCGACAGTAGAAAATTATTTTTTGAAAAATTTACTGTAGAAAAGGCAATCCCTGGCGTATTTAAAATTTGCGACAGTAAAAAATTATTTTTTGAATAATTTACTATAGAAAAGGCAATCCCTGGCGTAATTAAAATTTTCGACAGTAAAAAATTAGTTTTTGAAAAATTTACTATAGAAAAGGCAATCCCTGGCGCAATTAAAATTTGCGACAGTAAAAAAATATTTTTTGAATAATTTACTACAGAAAAGGCAATCCCTGGCGTATTTAAAATTTGCGACTGTATAAAATTACTTTTTGGATAATTTACTATAGAAAAGGCAATCCCTGGCGTATTTAAAATTTGCGACAGTAAAAATTAATTTTTGAAAAATTTACTATAGAAAAGGCAATCCCTGGCGTAATAAAAATTTGTGACAGTAGAAAATTATTTTTGAAAAATTTACTATAGAAAAGGCAATCCCTGGCGTATTTAAAATTTGCGACAGTAAAGAATTATTTTTTGTAAAATTTACTATAGAAAAGGCAAACCCTGGCGTAATTAAAATTTGCGACAGTAGAAAATTATTTTTTGAAAAATTTACTGTAGAAAAGGCAATTCCTGGCGTATTTAAAATTTGCGACAGTAAAAAATTATTTTTTGAATAATTTACTATAGAAAAGGCAATCCCTGGCGTAATTAAAATTTTCGACAGTAAAAATTAGTTTTTGAAAAATTTACTATAGAAAAGGCAATCCCTGGCGCAATTAAAATTTGCGACAGTAAAAAATTATTTTTTTTTAAATTTACTGTAGAAAAGGCAATCCCTGGCGTATTTAAAATTTGCGACAGTAGAAAATTATTTTTTGAAAAACTTACTGTAGAAAAGGCAATCCCTGGCGTATTTAAAATTTGCGACAGTAAAAAATTATTTTTTGAATAATTTACTATAGAAAAGGCAATCCCTGGCGTAATTAAAATTTTCGACAGTAAAAATTTAGTTTTTGAAAAATTTACTATAGAAAAGGCAATCCCTGGCGCAATTAAATTTTGCGACAGTAAAAAATTATTTTTTGAATAATTTACTATAGAAAAGGCAATCCCTGGCGCAATTAAAATTTGCGACAGTAAAAAATTATTTTTTGTAAAATTTACTATAGAAAAGGCAATCCCTGGCGTATTTAAAATTTGGGACAGTATAAAATTATTTTTTGAAAAATTTACTATAGAAAAGGCAATCCCTGGCTCAATTAAAATTTGCGACAGTAAAAAATTATTTTTTGCAAAATTTACTGTAGAAAAGGCAATCCCTGGCGCAATTAAAACTTGCGACAGTAAAAAATTATTTTTTGAATAATTTACTATAGAAAAGGAAATCCCTGGCGTAATTAAAATTTGCGACAGTAAAAAATTAGTTTTTGAAAAATTTACTATAGAAAAGGCAATCCCTGGCGCAATTAAAATTTGCGACAGTAAAAAATTAGTTTTTGAAAAATTTACTATAGAAAAGGCAATCCCTGGCGCAATTAAAATTTGCGACAGTAAAAAATTATTTTTTGAATAATTTACTGTAGAAAAGGCAATCCCTGGCGTATTTAAAATTTGCGACAGTAAAAAATTATTTTTGAAAAATTTACTATAGAAAAGGCAATCCTGGCGTATTTAAAATTTGCGACAGTAAAAAATTATTTTTTGAAAAATTTACTATAGAAAAGGCAATCACTGTCGCAATTAAAATTTGCGACAATAGAAAAATTTTTTTTAAAAATTTACTATAGAAATGGCAATCCCTGGCGCAATTAAAATTTGCGACAGTAAAAAATTATTTTTTGAATAATTTACTATAGAAAAGGCAATTCCTGGCGTATTTAAAATTTGCGACAGTAAAAAATTAATTTTTGGAAAATTTACTATAGAAAAGGCAATCCCTGGCGTAATTAAAATTTGCGACAGTAAAAAATTAGTTTTTGAAAAATTTACTATAGAAAGGCAATCCCTGGCGTAATTAAAATTTTCGACAGTAAAAAATTAGTTTTTGAAAAATTTACTATAGAAAAGGCAATCCCTGGCGTAATTAAAATTTGCGACAGTAAAAAATTTATTTGTGAAAAATTTACTATAGGAAAGGCAATCCCTGGCGTATTTAAAATTTGCGACAGTAAAACATTATTTTTTGAAAAATTTACTGTAGAAAAGGCAATCCCTGGCTTAATTATAATTTGCGACAGTAAAAAATTATTTTTTGAATAATTTACTATAGAAAAGGCAATACCTGGCGTATTTAAAATTTGCGACAGTAAAAAATTAATTTTTGAAAAATTTACTATAGAAAAGGCAAACCCTGGCGTAATTAAAATTTGCGACAGTTGAAAATTATTTTTTGAAAAATTTTTTATAGAAAAGGCAATCCCTGGCGTATTTAAAATTTGCGACAGTAAAAAATTATTTTTTGAAAAATTTACTATAGAAAAGGCAATCCCCGGCGTATTTAAAATTTGCGACAGTAAAAAATTATTTTTTGAATAATTTACTATAGAAAAGGCAATACCTGGCGTATTTAAAATTTGCGACAGTAAAAAATTAATTTTTGAAAAATTTACTATAGAAAAGGCAAACCCTGGCGTAATTAAAATTTGCGACAGTTGAAAATTATTTTTTGAAAAATTTATTATAGAAAAGGCAATCCCTGGCGTATTTAAAATTTGCGACAGTAAAAAATTATTTTTTGAATAATTTACTATAGAAATGGCAATCCCTGGCGCAATTAAAATTTGCGACAGTAAAAAATTATTTTTTGAATAATTTACTATAGAAAAGGCAATTCCTGGCGTATTTAAAATTTGCGACAGTAAAAAATTAATTTTTGGAAAATTTACTATAGAAAAGGCAATCCCTGGCGTAATTAAAATTTGCGACAGTAAAAAATTTATTTGTGAAAAATTTACTATAGGAAAGGCAATCCCTGGCGTATTTAAAATTTGCGACAGTAAAACATTATTTTTTGAAAAATTTACTGTAGAAAAGGCAATCCCTGGCTTAATTATAATTTGCGACAGTAAAAAATTATTTTTTGAATAATTTACTATAGAAAAGGCAATACCTGGCGTATTTAAAATTTGCGACAGTAAAAAATTAATTTTTGAAAAATTTACTATAGAAAAGGCAAACCCTGGCGTAATTAAAATTTGCGACAGTTGAAAATTATTTTTTGAAAAATTTATTATAGAAAAGGCAATCCCTGGCGTATTTAAAATTTGCGACAGTAAAAAATTATTTTTTGAATAATTTACTATAGAAAAGGCAATCCCTGACGTATTTAAAATTTGCGAGAGTAAAAAATTAATTTTTGAAAAATTTACTATAGAAAAGGCAATCCCTGGTGTAATTAAAATTTGCGACAGTAGAAAATTATTTTTTGAAAAATTTACTATAGAAAAGGCAATCCCTGGCGCAATTAAAATTTGCGACAGTAAAAAATTAATTTTTGAAAAATTTACTATAGAAAAGGCAATCCCTGGCGTAATTAAAATTTTCGACAGTAAAAAATTAGTTTTTGAAAAATTTACTATAGAAAAGGCAATCCCTGGCGCAATTAAAATTTGCGACAGTAAAAAATTATTTTTTGAATAATTTACTATAGAAAAGGCAATCCCTGGCGTATTTAAAATTTGCGACTGTAAAAAATTATTTTTTGAATAATTTACTATAGAAAAGGCAATCCCTGGCGTATTTAAAATTTGCGACAGTAAAAAATTAATTTTTGAAAAATTTACTATAGAAAAGGCAATCCCTGGCGTAATTAAAATTTTCGACAGTAAAAAATTAGTTTTTGAAAAATTTACTATAGAAAGGCAATCCCTGGCGTAATTAAAATTTTCGACAGTAAAAAATTAGTTTTTGAAAAATTTACTATAGAAAAGGCAATCCCTGGCGCAATTAAAATTTTCGACAGTAAAAAATTATTTTTGAATAATTTACTATAGAAAAGGCAATCCCTGGCGCAATTAAAATTTGCGACAGTAGAAAATTATTTTTTGAGAAATTTACTATAGAAAAGGCAATCCCTGGCGCAATTAAAATTTGCGACAGTAAAAAATTATTTTTTTGAATAATTTACTTTAGAAAAGGCAATCCCTGGCGTATTTAAAATTTGCGACAGTAAAAAATTATTTTTTGAAAAATTTACTATAGAAAAGGCAATCCCTGGCGTAATTAAAATTTGCGACAGTAAAAAATTAAGTTGTGAAAAATTTACTATAGAAAGGGCAATCCCTGGCGTATTTAAAATTTACGACAGTAAAAAATTATTTTTTGAAAAATTTACTGTAGAAAGGCAATCCCTGGCGTAATTAAAATTTGCGACAGTAAAAAATTATTTTTGAAAAATTTACTGTAGAAAAGGCAATCCCTGGCGTATTTAAAATTTGCGACAGTAGAAAATTATTTTTTGAAAAATTTACTGTAGAAAAGGCAATCCCTGGCGTATTTAAAATTTGCGACAGTAAAAAATTATTTTTTGAATAATTTACTATAGAAAAGGCAATCCCTGGCGTAATTAAAATTTTCGACAGTAAAAAATTAGTTTTTGAAAAATTTACTATAGAAAAGGCAATCCCTGGCGCAATTAAAATTTGCGACAGTAAAAAAATATTTTTTGAATAATTTACTACAGAAAAGGCAATCCCTGGCGTATTTAAAATTTGCGACTGTAAAAAATTACTTTTTGGATAATTTACTATAGAAAAGGCAATCCCTGGCGTATTTAAAATTTGCGACAGTAAAAAATTAATTTTTGAAAAATTTACTATAGAAAAGGCAATCCCTGGCGTAATAAAAATTTGTGACAGTAGAAAATTATTTTTTGAAAAATTTACTATAGAAAAGGCAATCCCTGGCGTATTTAAAATTTGCGACAGTAAAGAATTATTTTTTGTAAAATTTACTATAGAAAAGGCAAACCCTGGCGTAATTAAAATTTGCGACAGTAGAAAATTATTTTTTGAAAAATTTACTGTAGAAAAGGCAATTCCTGGCGTATTTAAAATTTGCGACAGTAAAAAATTATTTTTTGAATAATTTACTATAGAAAAGGCAATCCCTGGCGTAATTAAAATTTTCGACAGTAAAAAATTAGTTTTTGAAAAATTTACTATAGAAAAGGCAATCCCTGGCGCAATTAAAATTTGCGACAGTAAAAAATTATTTTTTTTTAAATTTACTGTAGAAAAGGCAATCCCTGGCGTATTTAAAATTTGCGACAGTAGAAAATTATTTTTTGAAAAACTTACTGTAGAAAAGGCAATCCCTGGCGTATTTAAAATTTGCGACAGTAAAAAATTATTTTTTGAATAATTTACTATAGAAAAGGCAATCCCTGGCGTAATTAAAATTTTCGACAGTAAAAATTTAGTTTTTGAAAAATTTACTATAGAAAAGGCAATCCCTGGCGCAATTAAATTTTGCGACAGTAAAAAATTATTTTTTGAATAATTTACTATAGAAAAGGCAATCCCTGGCGCAATTAAAATTTGCGACAGTAAAAAATTATTTTTTGTAAAATTTACTATAGAAAAGGCAATCCCTGGCGTATTTAAAATTTGGGACAGTATAAAATTATTTTTTGAAAAATTTACTATAGAAAAGGCAATCCCTGGCTCAATTAAAATTTGCGACAGTAAAAAATTATTTTTTGCAAAATTTACTGTAGAAAAGGCAATCCCTGGCGCAATTAAAACTTGCGACAGTAAAAAATTATTTTTTGAATAATTTACTATAGAAAAGGAAATCCCTGGCGTAATTAAAATTTGCGACAGTAAAAAATTAGTTTTTGAAAAATTTACTATAGAAAAGGCAATCCCTGGCGCAATTAAAATTTGCGACAGTAAAAAATTAGTTTTGAAAAATTTACTATAGAAAAGGCAATCCCTGGCGCAATTAAAATTTGCGACAGTAAAAAATTATTTTTTGAATAATTTACTGTAGAAAAGGCAATCCCTGGCGTATTTAAAATTTGCGACAGTAAAAAATTATTTTTTGAAAAATTTACTATAGAAAAGGCAATCCTGGCGTATTTAAAATTTGCGACAGTAAAAAATTATTTTTTGAAAAATTTACTATAGAAAAGGCAATCACTGTCGCAATTAAAATTTGCGACAATAGAAAAATTTTTTTTTAAAAATTTACTATAGAAATGGCAATCCCTGGCGCAATTAAAATTTGCGACAGTAAAAAATTATTTTTTGAATAATTTACTATAGAAAAGGCAATTCCTGGCGTATTTAAAATTTGCGACAGTAAAAAATTAATTTTTGGAAAATTTACTATAGAAAAGGCAATCCCTGGCGTAATTAAAATTTGCGACAGTAAAAAATTAGTTTTTGAAAAATTTACTATAGAAAGGCAATCCCTGGCGTAATTAAAATTTTCGACAGTAAAAAATTAGTTTTTGAAAAATTTACTATAGAAAAGGCAATCCCTGGCGTAATTAAAATTTGCGACAGTAAAAAATTTATTTGTGAAAAATTTACTATAGGAAAGGCAATCCCTGGCGTATTTAAAATTTGCGACAGTAAAACATTATTTTTTGAAAAATTTACTGTAGAAAAGGCAATCCCTGGCTTAATTATAATTTGCGACAGTAAAAAATTATTTTTTGAATAATTTACTATAGAAAAGGCAATACCTGGCGTATTTAAAATTTGCGACAGTAAAAAATTAATTTTTGAAAAATTTACTATAGAAAAGGCAAACCCTGGCGTAATTAAAATTTGCGACAGTTGAAAATTATTTTTTGAAAAATTTATTATAGAAAAGGCAATCCTGGCGTATTTAAATTTGCGACAGTAAAAAATTATTTTTTGAAAAATTTACTATAGAAAAGGCAATCCCCGGCGTATTTAAAATTTGCGACAGTAAAAAATTATTTTTTGAATAATTTACTATAGAAAAGGCAATACCTGGCGTATTTAAAATTTGCGACAGTAAAAAATTAATTTTTGAAAATTTACTATAGAAAAGGCAAACCCTGGCGTAATTAAAATTTGCGACAGTTGAAAATTATTTTTTGAAAAATTTATTATAGAAAAGGCAATACCTGGCGTATTTAAAATTTGCGACAGTAAAAAATTATTTTTTGAATAATTTACTATAGAAATGGCAATCCCTGGCGCAATTAAAATTTGCGACAGTAAAAAATTATTTTTTGAATAATTTACTATAGAAAAGGCAATTCCTGGCGTATTTAAAATTTGCGACAGTAAAAAATTAATTTTTGGAAAATTTACTATAGAAAAGGCAATCCCTGGCGTAATTAAAATTTGCGACAGTAAAAAATTTATTTGTGAAAAATTTACTATAGGAAAGGCAATCCCTGGCGTATTTAAAATTTGCGACAGTAAAACATTATTTTTGAAAAATTTACTGTAGAAAAGGCAATCCCTGGCTTAATTATAATTTGCGACAGTAAAAAATTATTTTTTGAATAATTTACTATAGAAAAGGCAATACCTGGCGTATTTAAAATTTGCGACAGTAAAAAATTAATTTTTGAAAAATTTACTATAGAAAAGGCAAACCCTGGCGTAATTAAAATTTGCGACAGTTGAAAATTATTTTTGAAAAATTTATTATAGAAAAGGCAATCCCTGGCGTATTTAAAATTTGCGACAGTAAAAAATTATTTTTTGAATAATTTACTATAGAAAAGGCAATCCCTGACGTATTTAAAATTTGCGAGAGTAAAAAATTAATTTTTGAAAAATTTACTATAGAAAAGGCAATCCCTGGTGTAATTAAAATTTGCGACAGTAGAAAATTATTTTTTGAAAAATTTACTATAGAAAAGGCAATCCCTGGCGCAATTAAAATTTGCGACAGTAAAAAATTAATTTTTGAAAAATTTACTATAGAAAAGGCAATCCCTGGCGTAATTAAAATTTGCGACAGTAGAAAATTATTTTTTGAAAAATTTACTATAGAAAAGGCAATCCCTGGCGCAATTAAAATTTGCGACAGTAAAAAA
>CAWVNZ010000348.1:0-80023 GCA_963930735.1 Dioctria linearis | reverse complement strand
AGAAAAGGCAATCCCTGGCGTAATTAAAATTTGTGACAGAAAAAATTATTTTTTGAATAATTTACTATACAAAAGGCAATCCCTGGCGTAATTATAATTTGCGACAGTATAAAATTATTTTTTGAATAATTTACTATAAAAAAGGCAATCCCTGGCGTAATTAAAATTTGAGACAGTAAAAAATTATTTTTGAATAATTTACTATAGAAAAGGCAATCCCTGGCCTAATTATAATTTGCGACAGTATAAAATTATTTTTTGAATAATTTACTATAGAAAAGGCAATCCCTGGCGTAATTAAAATTTGAGACAGTAAAAAATTATTTTTTGAATAATTTACTATAGGAAAGGCAATCCCTGGCGTAATTAAAATTTGAGACAGTAAAAAATGAATTTTTGAATAATTTACTATAGAAAAGGCAATCCCTGGCGTAATTATAATTTGAGACAGTAAAAAATTATTTTTTGAATAATTTACTATAGAAAAGGCAATCCCTGGCGTAATTAAAATTTGTGACAGAAAAAATTATTTTTTGAATAATTTACTATAGAAAAGGCAATCCCTGGCGTAATTAAAATTTGCGACAGTATAAAATTATTTTTTGAATAATTTACTATACAAAAGGCAATCCCTGGCGTAATTAAAATTCGAGACAGTAAAAAATGAATTTTTGAATAATTTACTATAGAAAAGGCAATCCCTGGCGTAATTAAAATTTGCGACAGAAAAAAATTAATTTTTGAATAATTTACTATAGAAAAGGCAATCCCTGGCGTAATTAAAATTTGCGACAGTATAAAATTATTTTTTGAATAATTTACTATAGAAAAGGCAATCCCTGGCGTAATTATAATTTGCGACAGAAAAAATTATTTTTTGAATAATTTACTATAGAAAAGGCAATCCCTGGCGTAATTAAAATTTGCGACACTAAACAATTATTTTTTGCAAAATTTACTATAGAAAAGGCAATCCCTGGCGTAATTAAAATTTGAGACAGTAAAAAATTATTTTTTGAATAATTTACTATAGAAAAGGCAATCCCTGGCGTATTTAAAATTTGCGATAGTATAAAATTATTTTTTGAATAATTTACTATAGAAAAGGCAATCCCTGGCGTAATTAAAATTTGCGACACTAAACAATTATTTTTTGCAAAATTTACTATAGAAAAGGCAATCCCTGGCGTAATTAAAATTTGCGACAGTATAAAATTATTTTTTGAATAATTTACTATAGAAAAGGCAATCCCTGGCGTAATTAAAATTTGTGACAGAAAAAATTATTTTTTGAATAATTTACTATACAAAAGGCAATCCCTGGCGTAATTATAATTTGCGACAGTATAAAATTATTTTTTGAATAATTTACTATAAAAAAGGCAATCCCTGGCGTAATTAAAATTTGAGACAGTAAAAAATTATTTTTTGAATAATTTACTATAGAAAAGGCAATCCCTGGCCTAATTATAATTTGCGACAGTATAAAATTATTTTTTGAATAATTTACTATAGAAAAGGCAATCCCTGGCGTAATTAAAATTTGAGACAGTAAAAAATTATTTTTTGAATAATTTACTATAGGAAAGGCAATCCCTGGCGTAATTAAAATTTGAGACAGTAAAAAATGAATTTTTGAATAATTTACTATAGAAAAGGCAATCCCTGGCGTAATTATAATTTGAGACAGTAAAAAATTATTTTTTGAATAATTTACTATAGGAAAGGCAATCCCTGGCGTAATTAAAATTTGAGACAGTAAAAAATGAATTTTTGAATAATTTACTATAGAAAAGGCAATCCCTGGCGTAATTAAAATTTGTGACAGAAAAAATTATTTTTTGAATAATTTACTATAGAAAAGGCAATCCCTGGCGTAATTAAAATTTGAGACAGTATAAAATGAATTTTTGAATAATTTACTATAGAAAAGGCAATCCCTGGCGTAATTAAAATTTGCGACACTAAACAATTATTTTTTGCAAAATTTACTAAAGAAAAGGCAATCCCTGGCGTAATTAAAATTTGAGACAGTAAAAAATTATTTTTTGAATAATTTACTATAGAAAAGGCAATCCCTGGCGTATTTAAAATTTGCCATAGTATAAAATTATTTTTTGAATAATTTACTATAGAAAAGGCAATCCCTGGCGTAATTAAAATTTGCGACACTAAACAATTATTTTTTGCAAAATTTACTATAGAAAAGGCAATCCCTGGCGTAATTAAAATTTGCGACAGTATAAAATTATTTTTTGAATAATTTACTATAGAAAAGGCAATCCCTGGCGTAATTAAAATTTGTGACAGAAAAAATTATTTTTTGAATAATTTACTATACAAAAGGCAATCCCTGGCGTAATTATAATTTGCGACAGTATAAAATTATTTTTTGAATAATTTACTATAAAAAAGGCAATCCCTGGCGTAATTAAAATTTGAGACAGTAAAAAATTATTTTTTGAATAATTTACTATAGAAAAGGCAATCCCTGGCCTAATTATAATTTGCGACAGTATAAAATTATTTTTTGAATAATTTACTATAGAAAAGGCAATCCCTGGCGTAATTAAAATTTGAGACAGTAAAAAATTATTTTTTGAATATTTTACTATAGGAAAGGCAATCCCTGGCGTAATTAAAATTTGAGACAGTAAAAAATGAATTTTTGAATAATTTACTATAGAAAAGGCAATCCCTGGCGTAATTATAATTTGCGACAGAAAAAAATTAATTTTAGAATAATTTACTATAGAAAAGGCAATCCCTGGCGTAATTAAAATTTGAGACAGTAAAAAATGAATTTTTGAATAATTTACTATAGAAAAGGCAATCCCTGGCGTAATTAAAATTTGCGACAGAAAAAAATTAAGTTTTGAATAATTTACTATAGAAAAGGCAATCCCTGGCGTCTTTAAAATTTGCAACAGTAAAAAATTATTTTTTGCAAAATTTACTATAGAAAAGGCAATCCCTGGCGTAATTAAAATATGAGACACTAAACAATTATTTTTTGCAAAATTTACTATAGAAAAGGCAATCCCTGGCGTATTTAAAATTTGCGACAGTTTAAAATTATTTTTTGAATAATTTACTATAGAAAAGGCAATCCCTGGCGTAATTAAAATTTGCGACAGTAAGAAATTATTTTTGGCAAAATTTACTATAGAAAAGGCAATCCCTGGCGTAATTAAAATTTGCGACGGGAAAAAAATTATTTTTTGAATAATTTACTATAGAAAAGGCAATCCCTGGCGTAATTAAAATTTGAGACTGTAAAAAATGAATTTTTGAATAATTTACTATAGAAAAGGCAATCCCTGGCGTAATTATAATTTGCGAAAGTAAAAAATTATTTTTTGAATAATTTACTATAGAAAAGGCAATCCCTGGCGTAATTAAAATTTGAGATAGTAACAAATTATTTTTTGAATAATTTACTATAGAAAAGGCAATCCCTGGCGTAATTAAAATTTGTGACAGAAAAAATTATTTTTTGAATAATTTACTATACAAAATGCAATCCCTGACGTAATTAAAATTTGTGACAGAAAAAATTATTTGTTGCAAAATTTACTATAGAAAAGGCAATCCCTGGCGTAATTAAAATTTGAGACAGTAAAAAATTATTTTTTGAATAATTTACTATAGAAAAGGCAATCCCTGGCGTAATTAAAATTTGAGACAGTAAAAAATGAATTTTTGAATAATTTACTATAGAAAAGGCAATCCCTGGCGTAATTAAAATTTGTGACAGAAAAAATTATTTTTTGAATAATTTACTATAGAAAAGGCAATCCCTGGCGTAATTAAAATTTGAGACAGTATAAAATTATTTTTTGCAAAATTTACTATAGAAAAGGCAATCCCAGGCGTATTTAAAATTTGCGACAGAAAAAAATGAATTTTTGAATAATTTACTATAGAAAAGGCAATCCCTGGCGTAATTAAAATTTGCGACAGTATAAAATTATTTTTTGAATAATTTACTATAGAAAAGGCAATCCCTGGCGTAATTAAAATTTGTGACAGGAAAAATTATTTTTTGAATAATTTACTATAGAAAAGGCAATCCCTGGCGTAATTATAATTTGCGACAGTATAAAATTATTTTTTGAATAATTTACTATAGAAAAGGCAATCCCTGGCGTAATTAAAATTTGCGACACTAAACAATTATTTTTTGCAAAATTTACTATAGAAAAGGCAATCCCTGGCGTAATTAAAATTTGCGACAGTATAAACTTATTTTTTGAATAATTTACTATAGAAAAGGCAATCCCTGGCGTAATTAAAATTTGAGACAGTAAAAAATTATTTTTTGAATAATTTACTATAGAAAAGGCAATCCCTGGCGTAATTATAATTTGAGACAGTAAAAAATGAATTTTTGAATAATTTACTATAGAAAAGGCAATCCCTGGTGTAATTAAAATTTGCGACACTAAACAATTATTTTTTGCAAAATTTACTATAGAAAAGGCAATCCCTGGCGTAATTAAAATTTGCGACAGTAAAAAATCATTTTTTGAATAATTTACTATAGAAAAGGCAATCCCTGGCGTAATTAAAATTTGAGACAGTAAAAAATTATTTTTTGAATAATTTACTATAGAAATGGCAATCCCTGGCGTAATTATAATTTGCGACAGTAAAAAATTATTTTTTGCAAAATTTACTATAGAAAAGGCAATCCCTGGCTTAATTAAAATTTGTGACAGAAAAAATTATTTTTTGAATAATTTACTATAGAAAAGGCCATTCCTGGCGTAATTATAACTTGCGACAGTAAAAAATTATTTTTTGAATAATTTACTATAGAAAAGGCAATCCCTGGCGTAATTATAATTTGCGACAGTAAAAAATTATTTTTTGAATAATTTACTATAGAAAAGGCAATCCCTGGAGTAATTGAAATTTGCGACAGTAAAAAATGAATTTTTGAATAATTTACTATAGAAAAGGCAATCCCTGGCGTAATTAAAATTTGCGACAGAAAAAAATTAATTTTTGAATAATTTACTATAGAAAAGGCAATCCCTGGCGTAATTATAATTTGCGACAGTAAAAAATTATTTTTTGAATAATTTACTATAGAAAAGGCAATCCCTGGCGTAATTAAAATTTGTGACAGAAAAAATTATTTTTTGAATAATTTACTATAGAAAAGGCAATCCCTGGCGTAATTATAATTTGCGACAATATAAAATTATTTTTTGAATAATTTACTATAGAAAAGGCAATCCCTGGCGTAATTAAAATTTTCGACAGTAAAAAATGAATTTTGAATAATTTACTATAGAAAAGGCAATCCCTGGCGTAATTAAAATTTGAGACAGTAAAAAATGAATTTTTGAATAATTTACTATAGAAAAGGCAATCCCTGGCGTAATTAAAATTTGAGACAGTAAAAAATGAATTTTTGAATAATTTACTATAGAAAAGGTAATCCCTGGCGTAATTAAAATTTGCGACAGTAAAAAATGAATTTTTGAATAATTTACTATAGAAAAGGCAATCCCTGGCGTAATTAAAATTTGCGACAGCAAAAATTATTTTTTGAATAATTTACTATAGAAAAGGCAATCCCTGGCGTACTTAAAATTTGAGACAGTAAAAAATGAATTTTTGCAAAATTTACTATAGAAAAGGCAATCCCTGGCGTAATTAAAATTTGTGACAGAAAAAATTATTTTTTGAATAATTTACTATAGAAAAGGCAATCCCTGGCGTAATTATAATTTGCGACAGTAAAAAATGATTTTTTGAATAATTTACTATAGAAAAGGCAATCCCTGGAGTAATTGAAATTTGCGACAGTAAAAAATGAATTTTTGAATAATTTACTATAGAAAAGGCAATCCCTGGCGTAATTAAAATTTGCGACAGAAAAAAATTAATTTTTGAATAATTTACTATAGAAAAGGCAATCCCTGGCGTAATTAAAATTTGCGACAGAAAAAAATTAATTTTTGAATAACTTACTATAGAAAAGGCAATCCCTGGCGTAATTAAAATTTGCGACAGTATAAAATTATTTTTTGAATAATTTACTATAGAAAAGGCAATCCCTGGCGTAATTATAATTTGCGACAGAAAAATTTATTTTTTGAATAATTTACTATAGAAAAGGCAATCCCTGGCGTAATTAAAATTTGAGACAGTATAAAATTATTTTTTGAATAATTTACTATAGAAAAGGCAATCCCTGGCGTAATTAAAATCTGAGACAGTAAAAAATGAATTTTTGAATAATTTACTATAGAAAAGGCAATCCCTGGCGTAATTAAAATTTGCGACACTAAACAATTATTTTTTGCAAAATTTACTATAGAAAAGGCAATCCCTGGCGTAATTAAAATTTGCGACAGTATAAAATTATTTTTTGAATAATTTACTATAGAAAAGGCAATCCCTGGCGTAATTATAATTTGCGACACTAAAAAATTATTTTTTGAATAATTTACTATAGAAAAGGCAATCCCTGGCGTAATTAAAATTTGCGACAGTAAAAAATTATTTTTTGAATAATTTACTATAGAAAAGGCAATCCCTGGCGTAATTAAAATTTGTGACAGAAAAAATTATTTTTTGAATAATTTACTATAGAAAAGGCAATCCCTGGCGTAATTAAAATTTGCGACAGTATAAAATTATTTTTTGAATAATTTACTATACAAAAGGCAATCCCTGGCGTAATTAAAATTCGAGACAGTAAAAAATGAATTTTTGAATAATTTACTATAGAAAAGGCAATCCCTGGCGTAATTAAAATTTGCGACAGAAAAAAATTAATTTTTGAATAATTTACTATAGAAAAGGCAATCCCTGGCGTAATTAAAATTTGCGACAGTATAAAATTATTTTTTGAATAATTTACTATAGAAAAGGCAATCCCTGGCGTAATTATAATTTGCGACAGAAAAAATTATTTTTTGAATAATTTACTATAGAAAAGGCAATCCCTGGCGTATTTCAAATTTGCGACACTAAACAATTATTTTTTGCAAAATTTACTATAGAAAAGGCAATCCCTGGCGTAATTAAAATTTGCGCCAGTAAAAAATGAATTTTTGAATAATTTACTATAGAAAAGGCAATCCCTGGCGTAATTAAAATTTGAGACAGTAAAAAATTATTTTTTGAATAATTTACTATAGACAAGGCAATCCCTGGCGTAATTAAAATTTGAGACAGTATAAAATTATTTTTTGAATAATTTACTATAGAAAAGGCAATCCCTGGCGTAATTAAAATCTGAGACAGTAAAAAATGAATTTTTGAATAATTTACTATAGAAAAGGCAATCCCTGGCGTAATTAAAATTTGCGACACTAAACAATTATTTTTTGCAAAATTTACTATAGAAAAGGCAATCCCTGGCGTAATTAAAATTTGCGACAGTATAAAATTATTTTTTGAATAATTTACTATAGAAAAGGCAATCCCTGGCGTAATTATAATTTGCGACACTAAAAAATTATTTTTTGAATAATTTACTATAGAAAAGGCAATGCCTGGCGTAATTAAAATTTGCGACAGTAAAAAATTATTTTTTGAATAATTTACTATAGAAAAGGCAATCCCTGGCGTAATTAAAATTTGTGACAGAAAAAATTATTTTTTGAATAATTTACTATAGAAAAGGCAATCCCTGGCGTAATTAAAATTTGCGGCACTAAACAATTATTTTTTTGCAAAATTTACTATAGAAAAGGCAATCCCTGGCGTAATTAAAATATGAGACAGTAAAAAATTATTTTTTGAATAATTTACTATACAAAAGGCAATCCCTGGCGTATTTAAAATTTGCAACAGTAAAAAATTATTTTTTGCAAAATTTACTATAGAAAAGGCAATTCCTGGCGTATTTAAAATTTGCGTCAGTAAAAAATGAATTTTTGAATAATTTACTATAGAAAAGGCAATCCCTGGCGTAATTAAAATTTGCGACACTAAAAAATTATTTTTTGAATAATTTACTATAGAAAAGGCAATCCCTGGCGTAATTAAAATTTGTGACAGAAAAAATTATTTTTTGAATAATTTACTATAGAAAAGGCAATCCCTGGCGTAATTAAAATTTGCGACAGTATAAAATTATTTTTTGAATAATTTACTATAGAAAAGGCAATCCCTGGCGTATTTAAAATTTGCGACAGCAAAAAATTATTTTTTGAATAATTTACTATAGAAAAGGCAATCCCTGGCATAATTAAAATTTGCGACAGTAAAAAATTATTTTTTGAATAATTTACTATAGAAAAGGCAATCCCTAGCGTATTTAAAATTTGCGACAGTATAAAATGAATTTTTGAATAATTTACTATAGAAAAGGCAATCCCTGGCGTAATTAAAATTTGCGACACTAAACAATTATTTTTTGCAAAATTTACTATAGAAAATGCAATCCCTGGCGTAATTAAAATTTGCGACAGAAAAAATTATTTTTTGAATAATTTACTATACAAAAGGCAATCCCTGGCGTATTTAAAATTTGCAACAGTAAAAAATGAATTTTTGAATAATTTACTATAGAAAAGGCAATCCCTGGCGTAATTAAAATTTGCGACACTAAACAATTATTTTTTGCAAAATTTACTATAGAAAATGCAATCCCTGGCGTATTTAAAATTTGCAACAGTAAACAATTAGTTTTTGAATAATTTACTATAGAAAAGGCAATCCCTGGCGTAATTAAAATTTGCGACACTAAACAATTATTTTTTGCAAAATTTACTATAGAAAAGGCAATCCCTGGCGTAGTTAAAATTTGCGACACTAAAAAATTATTTTTTGAATAATTTACTATAGAAAGGCAATCCCTGGCGTAATTAAAATTTGCAACAGTAAAAAATGAATTTTTGAATAATTTACTATAGAAAAGGCAATCCCTGGCGTAATTAAAATTTGCGACAGTAAAAAATGAATTTTTGAATAATTTACTATAGAAAAGGCAATCCCTGGCGTAATTAAAATTTGAGACAGTAAAAAATGAATTTTTGAATAATTTACTATAGAAGAGGCAATCCCTGGCGTAATTAAAATTTGAGACAGTAAAAAATGAATTTTTGAATAATTTACTATAGAAAAGGCAATCCCTGGCGTAATTAAAATTTGCGACACTAAACAATTATTTGTTGCAAAATTTACTATAGAAAAGGCAATCCCTGGCGTAATTAAAATTTGAGACAGTAAAAAATTATTTTTTGAATAATTTACTATAAAAAAGGCAATCCCTGGCGTAATTAAAATTTGTGACAGAAAAAATTATTTTTTGAATAATTTACTATAGAAAAGGCAATCCCTGGCGTAATTATAATTTGCGACAGAAAAAATTATTTTTTGAATAATTTACTATAGAAAAGGCAATCCCTGGCCTATTTAAAATTTGCGACACTAAACAATTATTTTTTGCAAAATTTTCTATAGAAAAGGCAATCCCTGGCGTAATTAAAATTTGCGACAGTAAAAAATGGATTTTTGAATAATTTACTATAGAAAAGGCAATCCCTGGCGTAATTAAAATTTGAGACAGTAAAAAATTATTTTTTGAATAATTTACTATAGAAAAGGCAATCCCTGGCGTAATTAAAATTTGAGACAGTATAAAATTATTTTTTGAATAATTTACTATAGAAAAGGCAATCCCTGGCGTAATTAAAATCTGAGACAGTAAAAAATGAATTTTTGAATAATTTACTATAGAAAAGGCAATCCCTGGCGTAATTAAAATTTGCGACACTAAACAATTATTTTTTGCAAAATTTACTATAGAAAAGGCAATCCATGGCGTAATTAAAATTTGCGACAGTATAAAATTATTTTTTGAATAATTTACAATAGAAAAGGCAATCCCTGGCGTAATTATAATTTGCGACACTAAAAAATTATTTTTTGAATAATTTACTATAGAAAAGGCAATCCCTGGCGTAATTAAAATTTGCGACAGTAAAAAATTATTTTTTGAATAATTTACTATAGAAAAGGCAATCCCTGGCGTAATTAAAATTTGTGACAGAAAAAATTATTTTTTGAATAATTTACTATAGAAAAGGCAATCCCTGGCGTATTTCAAATTTGCGACACTAAACAATTATTTTTTGCAAAATTTACTATAGAAAAGGCAATCCCTGGCGTAATTAAAATTTGCGACAGTAAAAAATGAATTTTTGAATAATTTACTATAGAAAAGGCAATCCCTGGCGTAATTAAAATTTGTGACAGAAAAAATTATTTTCTGAATAATTTACTATAGAAAAGGCAATCCCTGGCGTAATTAAAATTTGCGACAGTATAAAATTATTTTTTGAATAATTTACTATAGAAAAGGCAATCCCTGGCGTATTTAAAATTTGCGACAGTAAAAAATTATTTTTTGAATAATTTACTATAGAAAAGGCAGTCCCTGGCATAATTAAAATTTGCGACAGTAAAAAATTATTTTTTGAATAATTTTCTATAGAAAAGGCAATCCCTAGCGTATTTAAAATTTGCGACAGTATAAAATTAATTTTGAATAATTTACTATAGAAAAGGCAATCCCTGGCGTAATTAAAATTTGCGACACTAAACAATTATTTTTTGCAAAATTTACTATAGAAAAGGCAATCCCTGGCGTAATTAAAATTTGCGACAGAAAAAATTATTTTTTGAATAATTTACTATACAAAAGGCAATCCCTGGCGTATTTAAAATTTGCAACAGTAAAAAATGAATTTTTGAATAATTTACTATAGAAAAGGCAATCCCTGGCGTAATTAAAATTTGCGACACTGAACAATTATTTTTTGCAAAATTTACTATAGAAAATGCAATCCCTGGCGTATTTAAAATTTGCAACAGTAAACAATTAGTTTTTGAATAATTTACTATAGAAAAGGCAATCCCTGGCGTAATTAAAATTTTCGACACTAAACAATTATTTTTTGCAAAATTTACTATAGAAAAGGCAATCCCTGGCGTAGTTAAAATTTGCGACACTAAAAAATTATTTTTTGAATAATTTACTATAGAAAGGCAATCCCTGGCGTAATTAAAATTTGTAACAGTAAAAAATGAATTTTTGAATAATTTACTATAGAAAAGGCAATCCCTGGCGTAATTAAAATTTGCGACAGTAAAAAATGAATTTTTGAATAATTTACTATAGAAAAGGCAATCCCTGGCCTAATTATAATTTGCGACAGTATAAAATTATTTTTTGAATAATTTACTATAGAAAAGGCAATCCCTGGCGTAATTAAAATTTGCGACACTAAACAATTATTTTTTGCAAAATTTACTATAGAAAAGGCAATCCCTGGCGTAATTAAAATTTGCGACAGTATAAAATTATTTTTTGAATAATTTACTATAGAAAAGGCAATCCCTGGCGTAATTAAAATTTGTGACAGAAAAAATTATTTTTTGAATAATTTACTATACAAAAGGCAATCCCTGGCGTAATTATAATTTGCGACAGTATAAAATTATTTTTTGAATAATTTACTATAAAAAAGGCAATCCCTGGCGTAATTAAAATTTGAGACAGTAAAAAATTATTTTTTGAATAATTTACTATAGAAAAGGCAATCCCTGGCCTAATTATAATTTGCGACAGTATAAAATTATTTTTTGAATAATTTACTATAGAAAAGGCAATCCCTGGCGTAATTAAAATTTGAGACAGTAAAAAATTATTTTTTGAATAATTTACTATAGGAAAGGCAATCCCTGGCGTAATTAAAATTTGAGACAGTAAAAAATGAATTTTTGAATAATTTACTATAGAAAAGGCAATCCCTGGCGTAATTATAATTTGAGACAGTAAAAAATTATTTTTTGAATAATTTACTATAGGAAAGGCAATCCCTGGCGTAATTAAAATTTGAGACAGTAAAAAATGAATTTTTGAATAATTTACTATAGAAAAGGCAATCCCTGGCGTAATTAAAATTTGTGACAGAAAAAATTATTTTTTGAATAATTTACTACAGAAAAGGCAATCCCTGGCGTAATTAAAATTTGAGACAGTATAAAATTATTTTTTGCAAAATTTACTATAGAAAAGGCAATCCCTGGCGTATTTAAAATTTGCGACAGTAAAAAATGAATTTTTGAATAATTTACTATAGAAAAGGCAATCCCTGGCGTAATTAAAATTTGCGACACTAAACAATTATTTTTTGCAAAATTTACTATAGAAAAGGCAATCCCTGGCGTAATTAAAATTTGAGACAGTAAAAAATTATTTTTTGAATAATTTACTATAGAAAAGGCAATCCCTGGCGTATTTAAAATTTGCGATAGTATAAAATTATTTTTTGAATAATTTACTATACAAAAGGCAATCCCTGGCGTAATTAAAATTTGCGACACTAAACAATTATTTTTTGCAAAATTTACTATAGAAAAGGCAATCCCTGGCGTAATTAAAATTTGCGACAGTATAAAATTATTTTTTGAATAATTTACTATAGAAAAGGCAATCCCTGGCGTAATTAAAATTTGTCACAGAAAAAATTATTTTTTGAATAATTTACTATACAAAAGGCAATCCCTGGCGTAATTATAATTTGCGACAGTATAAAATTATTTTTTGAATAATTTACTATAAAAAAGGCAATCCCTGGCGTAATTAAAATTTGAGACAGTAAAAAATTATTTTTTGAATAATTTACTATAGAAAAGGCAATCCCTGGCCTAATTATAATTTGCGACAGTATAAAATTATTTTTTGAATAATTTACTATAGAAAAGGCAATCCCTGGCGTAATTAAAATTTGAGACAGTAAAAAATTATTTTTTGAATATTTTACTATAGGAAAGGCAATCCCTGGCGTAATTAAAATTTGAGACAGTAAAAAATGAATTTTTGAATAATTTACTATAGAAAAGGCAATCCCTGGCGTAATTATAATTTGCGACAGAAAAAAATTAATTTTAGAATAATTTACTATAGAAAAGGCAATCCCTGGCGTAATTAAAATTTGAGACAGTAAAAAATGAATTTTTGAATAATTTACTTTAGAAAAGGCAATCCCTGGCGTAATTAAAATTTGCGACAGAAAAAATTAAGTTTTGAATAATTTACTATAGAAAAGGCAATCCCTGGCGTCTTTAAAATTTGCAACAGTAAAATATTATTTTTTGCAAAATTTACTATAGAAAAGGCAATCCCTGGCGTAATTAAAATTTGAGACACTAAACAATTATTTTTTGCAAAATTTACTATAGAAAAGGCAATCCCTGGCGTATTTAAAATTTGCGACAGTTTAAAATTATTTTTTGAATAATTTACTATAGAAAAGGCAATCCCTGGCGTAATTAAAATTTGCGACAGTAAGAAATTATTTTTGGCAAAATTTACTATAGAAAAGGCAATCCCTGGCGTAATTAAAATTTGCGACGGGAAAAAAATTATTTTTTGAATAATTTACTATAGAAAAGGCAATCCCTGGCGTAATTAAAATTTGAGACTGTAAAAAATGAATTTTTGAATAATTTACTATAGAAAAGGCAATCCCTGGCGTAATTATAATTTGCGAAAGTAAAAAATTATTTTTTGAATAATTTACTATAGAAAAGGCAATCCCTGGCGTAATTAAAATTTGAGATAGTAACAAATTATTTTTTGAATAATTTACTATAGAAAAGGCAATCCCTGGCGTAATTAAAATTTGTGACAGAAAAAATTATTTTTTGAATAATTTACTATACAAAATGCAATCCCTGACGTAATTAAAATTTGTGACAGAAAAAATTATTTGTTGCAAAATTTACTATAGAAAAGGCAATCCCTGGCGTAATTAAAATTTGAGACAGTAAAAAATTATTTTTTGAATAATTTACTATAGAAAAGGCAATCCCTGGCGTAATTAAAATTTGAGACAGTAAAAAATGAATTTTTGAATAATTTACTATAGAAAAGGCAATCCCTGGCGTAATTAAAATTTGTGACAGAAAAAATTATTTTTTGAATAATTTACTATAGAAAAGGCAATCCCTGGCGTAATTAAAATTTGAGACAGTATAAAATTATTTTTTGCAAAATTTACTATAGAAAAGGCAATCCCAGGCGTATTTAAAATTTGCGACAGAAAAAAATGAATTTTTGAATAATTTACTATAGAAAAGGCAATCCCTGGCGTAATTAAAATTTGCGACAGTATAAAATTATTTTTTGAATAATTTACTATAGAAAAGGCAATCCCTGGCGTAATTAAAATTTGTGACAGGAAAAATTATTTTTTGAATAATTTACTATAGAAAAGGCAATCCCTGGCGTAATTATAATTTGCGACAGTATAAAATTATTTTTTGAATAATTTACTATAGAAAAGGCAATCCCTGGCGTAATTAAAATTTGCGACACTAAACAATTATTTTTTGCAAAATTTACTATAGAAAAGGCAATCCCTGGCGTAATTAAAATTTGCGACAGTATACAATTATTTTTTGAATAATTTACTATAGAAAAGGCAATCCCTGGCGTAATTAAAATTTGAGACAGTAAAAAATTATTTTTTGAATAATTTACTATAGAAAAGGCAATCCCTGGCGTAATTATAATTTGAGACAGTAAAAAATGAATTTTTGAATAATTTACTATAGAAAAGGCAATCCCTGGTGTAATTAAAATTTGCGACACTAAACAATTATTTTTTGCAAAATTTACTATAGAAAAGGCAATCCCTGGCGTAATTAAAATTTGCGACAGTAAAAAATCATTTTTTGAATAATTTACTATAGAAAAGGCAATCCCTGGCGTAATTAAAATTTGAGACAGTAAAAAATTATTTTTTGAATGATTTACTATAGAAATGGCAATCCCTGGCGTAATTATAATTTGCGACAGTAAAAAATTATTTTTTGCAAAATTTACTATAGAAAAGGCAATCCCTGGTTTAATTAAAATTTGTGACAGAAAAAATTATTTTTTGAATAATTTACTATAGAAAAGGCCATTCCTGGCGTAATTATAACTTGCGACAGTAAAAAATTATTTTTTGAATAATTTACTATAGAAAAGGCAATCCCTGGCGTAATTATAATTTGCGACAGTAAAAAATTATTTTTTGAATAATTTACTATAGAAAAGGCAATCCCTGGAGTAATTGAAATTTGCGGCAGTAAAAAATGAATTTTTGAATAATTTACTATAGAAAAGGCAATCCCTGGCGTAATTAAAATTTGCGACAGAAAAAAATTAATTTTTGAATAATTTACTATAGAAAAGGCAATCCCTGGCGTAATTATAATTTGCGACAGTAAAAAATTATTTTTTGAATAATTTACTATAGAAAAGGCAATCCCTGGCGTAATTAAAATTTGTGACAGAAAAAATTATTTTTTGAATAATTTACTATAGAAAAGGCAATCCCTGGCGTAATTATAATTTGCGACAATATAAAATTATTTTTTGAATAATTTACTATAGAAAAGGCAATCCCTGGCGTAATTAAAATTTTCGACAGTAAAAAATGAATTTTGAATAATTTACTATAGAAAAGGCAATCCCTGGCGTAATTAAAATTTGAGACAGTAAAAAATGAATTTTTGAATAATTTACTATAGAAAAGGCAATCCCTGGCGTAATTAAAATTTGAGACAGTAAAAAATGAATTTTTGAATAATTTACTATAGAAAAGGCAATCCCTGGCGTAATTAAAATTTGCGACAGTAAAAAATGAATTTTTGAATAATTTACTATAGAAAAGGCAATCCCTGGCGTAATTAAAATTTGCGACAGCAAAAATTATTTTTTGAATAATTTACTATAGAAAAGGCAATCCCTGGCGTAATTAAAATTTGAGACAGTAAAAAATGAATTTTTGCAAAATTTACTATAGAAAAGGCAATCCCTGGCGTAATTAAAATTTGTGACAGAAAAAATTATTTTTTGAATAATTTACTATAGAAAAGGCAATCCCTGGCGTAATTATAATTTGCGACAGTAAAAAATGATTTTTTGAATAATTTACTATAGAAAAGGCAATCCCTGGAGTAATTGAAATTTGCGACAGTAAAAAATGAATTTTTGAATAATTTACTATAGAAAAGGCAATCCCTGGCGTAATTAAAATTTGCGACAGAAAAAAATTAATTTTTGAATAATTTACTATAGAAAAGGCAATCCCTGGCGTAATTAAAATTTGCGACAGAAAAAAATTAATTTTTGAATAACTTACTATAGAAAAGGCAATCCCTGGCGTAATTAAAATTTGCGACAGTATAAAATTATTTTTTGAATAATTTACTATAGAAAAGGCAATCCCTGGCGTAATTATAATTTGCGACAGAAAAATTTATTTTTTGAATAATTTACTATAGAAAAGGCAATCCCTGGCGTAATTAAAATTTGAGACAGTATAAAATTATTTTTTGAATAATTTACTATAGAAAAGGCAATCCCTGGCGTAATTAAAATCTGAGACAGTAAAAAATGAATTTTTGAATAATTTACTATAGAAAAGGCAATCCCTGGCGTAATTAAAATTTGCGACACTAAACAATTATTTTTTGCAAAATTTACTATAGAAAAGGCAATCCCTGGCGTAATTAAAATTTGCGACAGTATAAAATTATTTTTTGAATAATTTACTATAGAAAAGGCAATCCCTGGCGTAATTATAATTTGCGACACTAAAAAATTATTTTTTGAATAATTTACTATAGAAAAGGCAATCCCTGGCGTAATTAAAATTTGCGACAGTAAAAAATTATTTTTTGAATAATTTACTATAGAAAAGGCAATCCCTGGCGTAATTAAAATTTGTGACAGAAAAAATTATTTTTTGAATAATTTACTATAGAAAAGGCAATCCCTGGCGTAATTAAAATTTGCGACAGTATAAAATTATTTTTTGAATAATTTACTATACAAAAGGCAATCCCTGGCGTAATTAAAATTCGAGACAGTAAAAAATGAATTTTTGAATAATTTACTATAGAAAAGGCAATCCCTGGCGTAATTAAAATTTGCGACAGAAAAAAATTAATTTTTGAATAATTTACTATAGAAAAGGCAATCCCTGGCGTAATTAAAATTTGCGACAGTATAAAATTATTTTTTGAATAATTTACTATAGAAAAGGCAATCCCTGGCGTAATTATAATTTGCGACAGAAAAAATTATTTTTTGAATAATTTACTATAGAAAAGGCAATCCCTGGCGTATTTCAAATTTGCGACACTAAACAATTATTTTTTGCAAAATTTACTATAGAAAAGGCAATCCCTGGCGTAATTAAAATTTGCGCCAGTAAAAAATGAATTTTTGAATAATTTACTATAGAAAAGGCAATCCCTGGCGTAATTAAAATTTGAGACAGTAAAAAATTATTTTTTGAATAATTTACTATAGACAAGGCAATCCCTGGCGTAATTAAAATTTGAGACAGTATAAAATTATTTTTTGAATAATTTACTATAGAAAAGGCAATCCCTGGCGTAATTAAAATCTGAGACAGTAAAAAAAGAATTTTTGAATAATTTACTATAGAAAAGGCAATCCCTGGCGTAATTAAAATTTGCGACACTAAACAATTATTTTTTGCAAAATTTACTATAGAAAAGGCAATCCCTGGCGTAATTAAAATTTGCGACAGTATAAAATTATTTTTTGAATAATTTACTATAGAAAAGGCAATCCCTGGCGTAATTATAATTTGCGACACTAAAAAATTATTTTTTGAATAATTTACTATAGAAAAGGCAATGCCTGGCGTAATTAAAATTTGCGACAGTAAAAAATTATTTTTTGAATAATTTACTATAGAAAAGGCAATCCCTGGCGTAATTAAAATTTGTGACAGAAAAAATTATTTTTTGAATAATTTACTATAGAAAAGGCAATCCCTGGCGTAATTAAAATTTGCGGCACTAAACAATTATTTTTTTGCAAAATTTACTATAGAAAAGGCAATCCCTGGCGTAATTAAAATATGAGACAGTAAAAAATTATTTTTTGAATAATTTACTATACAAAAGGCAATCCCTGGCGTATTTAAAATTTGCAACAGTAAAAAATTATTTTTTGCAAAATTTACTATAGAAAAGGCAATTCCTGGCGTATTTAAAATTTGCGACAGTATAAAATGAATTTTTGAATAATTTACTATAGAAAAGGCAATCCCTGGCGTAATTAAAATTTGCGACACTAAACAATTATTTTTTGCAAAATTTACTATAGAAAAGGCAATCCCTGGCGTAATTAAAATTTGCGACAGAAAAAATTATTTTTTGAATAATTTACTATACAAAAGGCAATCCCTGGCGTATTTAAAATTTGCAACAGTAAAAAATGAATTTTTGAATAATTTACTATAGAAAAGGCAATCCCTGGCGTAATTAAAATTTGCGACACTAAACAATTATTTTTTGCAAAATTTACTATAGAAAATGCAATCCCTGGCGTATTTAAAATTTGCAACAGTAAACAATTAGTTTTTGAATAATTTACTATAGAAAAGGCAATCCCTGGCGTAATTAAAATTTGCGACACTAAACAATTATTTTTTGCAAAATTTACTATAGAAAAGGCAATCCCTGGCGTAGTTAAAATTTGCGACACTAAAAAATTATTTTTTGAATAATTTACTATAGAAAGGCAATCCCTGGCGTAATTAAAATTTGCAACAGTAAAAAATGAATTTTTGAATAATTTACTATAGAAAAGGCAATCCCTGGCGTAATTAAAATTTGCGACAGTAAAAAATGAATTTTTGAATAATTTACTATAGAAAAGGCAATCCCTGGCGTAATTAAAATTTGAGACAGTAAAAAATGAATTTTTGAATAATTTACTATAGAAAAGGCAATCCCTGGCGTAATTAAAATTTGCGACACTAAACAATTATTTGTTGCAAAATTTACTATAGAAAAGGCAATCCCTGGCGTAATTAAAATTTGAGACAGTAAAAAATTATTTTTTGAATAATTTACTATAAAAAAGGCAATCCCTGGCGTAATTAAAATTTGTGACAGAAAAAATTATTTTTTGAATAATTTACTATAGAAAAGGCAATCCCTGGCGTAATTATAATTTGCGACAGAAAAAATTATTTTTTGAATAATTTACTATAGAAAAGGCAATCCCTGGCCTATTTAAAATTTGCGACACTAAACAATTATTTTTTGCAACATTTTCTATAGAAAAGGCAATCCCTGTCGTAATTAAAATTTGCGACAGTAAAAAATGGATTTTTGAATAATTTACTATAGAAAAGGCAATCCCTGGCGTAATTAAAATTTGAGACAGTAAAAAATTATTTTTTGAATAATTTACTATAGAAAAGGCAATCCCTGGCGTAATTAAAATTTGAGACAGTATAAAATTATTTTTTGAATAATTTACTATAGAAAAGGCAATCCCTGGCGTAATTAAAATCTGAGACAGTAAAAAATGAATTTTTGAATAATTTACTATAGAAAAGGCAATCCCTGGCGTAATTAAAATTTGCGACACTAAACAATTATTTTTTGCAAAATTTACTATAGAAAAGGCAATCCATGGCGTAATTAAAATTTGCGACAGTATAAAATTATTTTTTGAATAATTTACAATAGAAAAGGCAATCCCTGGCGTAATTATAATTTGCGAAACTAAAAAATTATTTTTTGAATAATTTACTATAGAAAAGGCAATCCCTGGCGTAATTAAAATTTGCGACAGTAAAAAATTATTTTTTGAATAATTTACTATAGAAAAGGCAATCCCTGGCGTAATTAAAATTTGTGACAGAAAAAATTATTTTTTGAATAATTTACTATAGAAAAGGCAATCCCTGGCGTATTTCAAATTTGCGACACTAAACAATTATTTTTTGCAAAATTTACTATAGAAAAGGCAATCCCTATCGTAATTAAAATTTGCGACAGTAAAAAATGAATTTTTGAATAATTTACTATAGAAAAGGCAATCCCTGGCGTAATTAAAATTTGTGACAGAAAAAATTATTTTCTGAATAATTTACTATAGAAAAGGCAATCCCTGGCGTAATTAAAATTTGCGACAGTATAAAATTATTTTTTGAATAATTTACTATAGAAAAGGCAATCCCTGGCGTATTTAAAATTTGCGACAGTAAAAAATTATTTTTTGAATAATTTACTATAGAAAAGGCAGTCCCTGGCATAATTAAAATTTGCGACAGTAAAAAATTATTTTTTGAATAATTTTCTATAGAAAAGGCAATCCCTAGCGTATTTAAAATTTGCGACAGTATAAAATGAATTTTGAATAATTTACTATAGAAAAGGCAATCCCTGGCGTAATTAAAATTTGCGACACTAAACAATTATTTTTTGCAAAATTTACTATAGAAAAGGCAATCCCTGGCGTAATTAAAATTTGCGACAGAAAAAATTATTTTTTGAATAATTTACTATACAAAAGGCAATCCCTGGCGTATTTAAAATTTGCAACAGTAAAAAATGAATTTTTGAATAATTTACTATAGAAAAGGCAATCCCTGGCGTAATTAAAATTTGCGACAGTAAAAAATTATTTTTTGAATAATTTACTATAGAAAAGGCAATCCCTGGCGTAATTAAAATTTGCGACACTGAACAATTATTTTTTGCAAAATTTACTATAGAAATGCAATCCCTGGCGTATTTAAAATTTGCAACAGTAAACAATTAGTTTTTGAATAATTTACTATAGAAAAGGCAATCCCTGGCGTAATTAAAATTTTCGACACTAAACAATTATTTTTTGCAAAATTTACTATAGAAAAGGCAATCCCTGGCGTAGTTAAAATTTGCGACACTAAAAAATTATTTTTTGAATAATTTACTATAGAAAGGCAATCCCTGGCGTAATTAAAATTTGTAACAGTAAAAAATGAATTTTTGAATAATTTACTATAGAAAAGGCAATCCCTGGCGTAATTAAAATTTGCGACAGTAAAAAATGAATTTTTGAATAATTTACTATAGAAAAGGCAATCCCTGGCGTAATTAAAATTTGAGACAGTAAAAAATGAATTTTTGAATAATTTACTATAGAAAAGGCAATCCCTGGCGTAATTAAAATTTGCGACACTAAACAATTATTTGTTGCAAAATTTACTATAGAAAAGGCAATCCCTGGCGTAATTAAAATTTGAGACAGTAAAAAATTATTTTTTGAATAATTTACTATAAAAAAGGCAATCCCTGGCGTAATTAAAATTTGTGACAGAAAAAATTATTTTTTGAATAATTTACTATAGAAAAGGCAATCCCTGGCGTAATTATAATTTGCGACAGAAAAAATTATTTTTTGAATAATTTACTATAGAAAAGGCAATCCCTGGCGTAATTAAAATTTGCGACAGTATAAAATTATTTTTTGAATAATTTACTATAGAAAAGGCAATCCCTGGCGTAATTATAATTTGCGACAGAAAAAATTATTTTTTGAATAATTTACTATAGAAAAGGCAATCCCTGGCGTAATTAAAATCTGAGACAGTAAAAAATGAATTTTTGAATAATTTACTATAGAAAAGGCAATCCCTGGCGTATTTCAAATTTGCGACACTAAACAATTATTTTTTGCAAAATTTACTATAGAAAAGGCAATCCCTGGCGTAATTAAAATTTGCGACAGTAAAAAATGAATTTTTGAATAATTTACTATAGAAAAGGCAATCCCTGGCATAATTAAAATTTGAGACAGTAAAAAATTATTTTTGAATAATTTACTATAGACAAGGCAATCCCTGGCGTAATTAAAATTTGAGACAGTATAAAATTATTTTTTGAATAATTTACTATAGAAAAGGCAATCCCTGGCGTAATTAAAATCTGAGACAGTAAAAAATGAATTTTTGAATAATTTACTATAGAAAAGGCAATCCCTGGCGTAATTAAAATTTGCGACACTAAACAATTTTTTGCAAAATTTACTATAGAAAAGGCAATCCCTGGCGTAATTAAAATTTGCGACAGTATAAAATTATTTTTTGAATAATTTACTATAGAAAAGGCAATCCCTGGCGTAATTAAAATTTGCGACACTAAACAATTATTTTTTGCAAAATTTACTATAGAAAAGGCAATCCCTGGCGTAATTAAAATTTGCGACAGTATAAAATTATTTTTTGAATAATTTACTATAGAAAAGGCAATCCCTGGCGTAATTATAATTTGCGACACTAAAAAATTATTTTTTGAATAATTTACTATAGAATAGGCAATCCCTGGCGTAATTAAAATTTGCGACAGTAAAAAATTATTTTTTGAATAATTTACTATAGAAAAGGCAATCCCTGGCGTAATTAAAATTTGTGACAGAAAAAATTATTTTTTGAATAATTTACTATAGAAAAGGCAATCCCTGGCGTAATTAAAATTTGCGACAGTATAAAATTATTTTTTGAATAATTTACTATACAAAAGGCAATCCCTGGCGTAATTAAAATTCGAGACAGTAAAAAATGAATTTTTGAATAATTTACTATAGAAAAGGCAATCCCTGGCGTAATTAAAATTTGCGACAGAAAAAAATTAATTTTTGAATAATTTACTATAGAAAAGGCAATCCCTGGCGTAATTAAAATTTGCGACAGTATAAAATTATTTTTTGAATAATTTACTATAGAAAAGGCAATCCCTGGCGTAATTATAATTTGCGACAGAAAAAATTATTTTTTGAATAATTTACTATAGAAAAGGCAATCCCTGGCGTAATTAAAATTTGCGACACTAAACAATTATTTTTTGCAAAATTTACTATAGAAAAGGCAATCCCTGGCGTAATTAAAATTTGAGACAGTAAAAAATTATTTTTTGAATAATTTACTATAGAAAAGGCAATCCCTGGCGTATTTAAAATTTGCGATAGTATAAAATTATTTTTTGAATAATTTACTATAGAAAAGGCAATCCCTGGCGTAATTAAAATTTGCGACACTAAACAATTATTTTTTGCAAAATTTACTATAGAAAAGGCAATCCCTGGCGTAATTAAAATTTGCGACAGTATAAAATTATTTTTTGAATAATTTACTATAGAAAAGGCAATCCCTGGCGTAATTAAAATTTGTGACAGAAAAAATTATTTTTTGAATAATTTACTATACAAAAGGCAATCCCTGGCGTAATTATAATTTGCGACAGTATAAAATTATTTTTTGAATAATTTACTATAAAAAAGGCAATCCCTGGCGTAATTAAAATTTGAGACAGTAAAAAATTATTTTTTGAATAATTTACTATAGAAAAGGCAATCCCTGGCCTAATTATAATTTGCGACAGTATAAAATTATTTTTTGAATAATTTACTATAGAAAAGGCAATCCCTGGCGTAATTAAAATTTGAGACAGTAAAAAATTATTTTTTGAATAATTTACTATAGGAAAGGCAATCCCTGGCGTAATTAAAATTTGAGACAGTAAAAAATGAATTTTTGAATAATTTACTATAGAAAAGGCAATCCCTGGCGTAATTATAATTTGAGACAGTAAAAAATTATTTTTTGAATAATTTACTATAGGAAAGGCAATCCCTGGCGTAATTAAAATTTGAGACAGTAAAAAATGAATTTTTGAATAATTTACTATAGAAAAGGCAATCCCTGGCGTAATTAAAATTTGTGACAGAAAAAATTATTTTTTGAATAATTTACTATAGAAAAGGCAATCCCTGGCGTAATTAAAATTTGAGACAGTATAAAATTATTTTTTGCAAAATTTACTATAGAAAAGGCAATCCCTGGCGTATTTAAAATTTGCGACAGTAAAAAATGAATTTTTGAATAATTTACTATAGAAAAGGCAATCCCTGGCGTAATTAAAATTTGCGACACTGAACAATTATTTTTTGCAAAATTTACTAAAGAAAAGGCAATCCCTGGCGTAATTAAAATTTGAGACAGTAAAAAATTATTTTTTGAATAATTTACTATAGAAAAGGCAATCCCTGGCGTATTTAAAATTTGCGATAGTATAAAATTATTTTTTGAATAATTTACTATAGAAAAGGCAATCCCTGGCGTAATTAAAATTTGCGACACTAAACAATTATTTTTTGCAAAATTTACTATAGAAAAGGCAATCCCTGTCGTAATTAAAATTTGCGACAGTATAAAATTATTTTTTGAATAATTTACTATAGAAAAGGCAATCCCTGGCGTAATTAAAATTTGTGACAGAAAAAATTATTTTTTGAATAATTTACTATACAAAAGGCAATCCCTGGCGTAATTATAATTTGCGACAGTATAAAATTATTTTTTGAATAATTTACTATAAAAAAGGCAATCCCTGGCGTAATTAAAATTTGAGACAGTAAAAAATTATTTTTTGAATAATTTACTATAGAAAAGGCAATCCCTGGCCTAATTATAATTTGCGACAGTATAAAATTATTTTTTGAATAATTTACTATAGAAAAGGCAATCCCTGGCGTAATTAAAATTTGAGACAGTAAAAAATTATTTTTTGAATATTTTACTATAGGAAAGGCAATCCCTGGCGTAATTAAAATTTGAGACAGTAAAAAATGAATTTTTGAATAATTTACTATAGAAAAGGCAATCCCTGGCGTAATTATAATTTGCGACAGAAAAAAATTAATTTTAGTATAATTTACTATAGAAAAGGCAATCCCTGGCGTAATTAAAATTTGAGACAGTAAAAAATGAATTTTTGAATAATTTACTATAGAAAAGGCAATCCCTGGCGTAATTAAAATTTGCGACAGTAAGAAATTATTTTTGGCAAAATTTACTATAGAAAAGGCAATCCCTGGCGTAATTAAAATTTGCGACGGGAAAAAAATTATTTTTTGAATAATTTACTATAGAAAAGGCAATCCCTGGCGTAATTAAAATTTGAGACTGTAAAAAATGAATTTTTGAATAATTTACTATAGAAAAGGCAATCCCTGGCGTAATTATAATTTGCGAAAGTAAAAAATTATTTTTTGAATAATTTACTATAGAAAAGGCAATCCCTGGCGTAATTAAAATTTGAGATAGTAACAAATTATTTTTTGAATAATTTACTATAGAAAAGGCAATCCCTGGCGTAATTAAAATTTGTGACAGAAAAAATTATTTTTTGAATAATTTACTATACAAAATGCAATCCCTGACGTAATTAAAATTTGTGACAGAAAAAATTATTTGTTGCAAAATTTACTATAGAAAAGGCAATCCCTGGCGTAATTAAAATTTGAGACAGTAAAAAATTATTTTTTGAATAATTTACTATAGAAAAGGCAATCCCTGGCGTAATTAAAATTTGAGACAGTAAAAAATGAATTTTTGAATAATTTACTATAGAAAAGGCAATCCCTGGCGTAATTAAAATTTGTGACAGAAAAAATTATTTTTTGAATAATTTACTATAGAAAAGGCAATCCCTGGCGTAATTAAAATTTGAGACAGTATAAAATTATTTTTTGCAAAATTTACTATAGAAAAGGCAATCCCAGGCGTATTTAAAATTTGCGACAGAAAAAAATGAATTTTCGAATAATTTACTATAGAAAAGGCAATCCCTGGCGTAATTAAAATTTGCGACAGTATAAAATTATTTTTTGAATAATTTACTATAGAAAAGGCAATCCCTGGCGTAATTAAAATTTGTGACAGGAAAAATTATTTTTTGAATAATTTACTATAGAAAAGGCAATCCCTGGCGTAATTATAATTTGCGACAGTATAAAATTATTTTTTGAATAATTTACTATAGAAAAGGCAATCCCTGGCGTAATTAAAATTTGCGACACTAAACAATTATTTTTTGCAAAATTTACTATAGAAAAGGCAATCCCTGGCGTAATTAAAATTTGCGACAGTATAAAATTATTTTTTGAATAATTTACTATAGAAAAGGCAATCCCTGGCGTAATTAAAATTTGAGACAGTAAAAAATTATTTTTTGAATAATTTACTATAGAAAAGGCAATCCCTGGCGTAATTATAATTTGAGACAGTAAAAAATGAATTTTTGAATAATTTACTATAGAAAAGGCAATCCCTGGTGTAATTAAAATTTGCGACACTAAACAATTATTTTTTGCAAAATTTACTATAGAAAAGGCAATCCCTGGCGTAATTAAAATTTGCGACAGTAAAAAATCATTTTTTGAATAATTTACTATAGAAAAGGCAATCCCTGGCGTAATTAAAATTTGAGACAGTAAAAAATTATTTTTTGAATAATTTACTATAGAAATGGCAATCCCTGGCGTAATTATAATTTGCGACAGTAAAAAATTATTTTTTGCAAAATTTACTATAGAAAAGGCAATCCCTGGCTTAATTAAAATTTGTGACAGAAAAAATTATTTTTTGAATAATTTACTATAGTAAAGGCCATTCCTGGCGTAATTATAACTTGCGACAGTAAAAAATTATTTTTTGAATAATTTACTATAGAAAAGGCAATCCCTGGCGTAATTATAATTTGCGACAGTAAAAAATTATTTTTTGAATAATTTACTATAGAAAAGGCAATCCCTGGAGTAATTGAAATTTGCGACAGTAAAAAATGAATTTTTGAATAATTTACTATAGAAAAGGCAATCCCTGGCGTAATTAAAATTTGCGACAGAAAAAAATTAATTTTTGAATAATTTACTATAGAAAAGGCAATCCCTGGCGTAATTATAATTTGCGACAGTAAAAAATTATTTTTTGAATAATTTACTATAGAAAAGGCAATCCCTGGCGTAATTAAAATTTGTGACAGAAAAAATTATTTTTTGAATAATTTACTATAGAAAAGGCAATCCCTGGCGTAATTATAATTTGCGACAATATAAAATTATTTTTTGAATAATTTACTATAGAAAAGGCAATCCCTGGCGTAATTAAAATTTTCGACAGTAAAAAATGAATTTTGAATAATTTACTATAGAAAAGGCAATCCCTGGCGTAATTAAAATTTGAGACAGTAAAAAATGAATTTTTGAATAATTTACTATAGAAAAGGCAATCCCTGGCGTAATTAAAATTTGAGACAGTAAAAAATGAATTTTTGAATAATTTACTATAGAAAAGGCAATCCCTGGCGTAATTAAAATTTGCGACAGTAAAAAATGAATTTTTGAATAATTTACTATAGAAAAGGCAATCCCTGGCGTAATTAAAATTTGCGACAGCAAAAATTATTTTTTGAATAATTTACTATAGAAAAGGCAATCCCTGGCGTACTTAAAATTTGAGACAGTAAAAAATGAATTTTTGCAAAATTTACTATAGAAAAGGCAATCCCTGGCGTAATTAAAATTTGTGACAGAAAAAATTATTTTTTGAATAATTTACTATAGAAAAGGCAATCCCTGGCGTAATTATAATTTGCGACAGTAAAAAATGATTTTTTGAATAATTTACTATAGAAAAGGCAATCCCTGGAGTAATTGAAATTTGCGACAGTAAAAAATGAATTTTTGAATAATTTACTATAGAAAAGGCAATCCCTGGCGTAATTAAAATTTGCGACAGAAAAAAATTAATTTTTGAATAATTTACTATAGAAAAGGCAATACCTGGCGTAATTAAAATTTGCGACAGAAAAAAATTAATTTTTGAATAACTTACTATAGAAAAGGCAATCCCTGGCGTAATTAAAATTTGCGACAGTATAAAATTATTTTTTGAATAATTTACTATAGAAAAGGCAATCCCTGGCGTAATTATAATTTGCGACAGAAAAATTTATTTTTTGAATAATTTACTATAGAAAAGGCAATCCCTGGCGCAATTAAAATTTGAGACAGTATAAAATTATTTTTTGAATAATTTACTATAGAAAAGGCAATCCCTGGCGTAATTAAAATCTGAGACAGTAAAAAATGAATTTTTGAATAATTTACTATAGAAAAGGCAATCCCTGGCGTAATTAAAATTTGCGACACTAAACAATTATTTTTTGCAAAATTTACTATAGAAAAGGCAATCCCTGGCGTAATTAAAATTTGCGACAGTATAAAATTATTTTTTGAATAATTTACTATAGAAAAGGCAATCCCTGGCGTAATTATAATTTGCGACACTAAAAAATTATTTTTTGAATAATTTACTATAGAAAAGGCAATCCCTGGCGTAATTAAAATTTGCGACAGTAAAAAATTATTTTTTGAATAATTTACTATAGAAAAGGCAATCCCTGGCGTAATTAAAATTTGTGACAGAAAAAATTATTTTTTGAATAATTTACTATAGAAAAGGCAATCCCTGGCGTAATTAAAATTTGCGACAGTATAAAATTATTTTTTGAATAATTTACTATACAAAAGGCAATCCCTGGCGTAATTAAAATTCGAGACAGTAAAAAATGAATTTTTGAATAATTTACTATAGAAAAGGCAATCCCTGGCGTAATTAAAATTTGCGACAGAAAAAAATTAATTTTTGAATAATTTACTATAGAAAAGGCAATCCCTGGCGTAATTAAAATTTGCGACAGTATAAAATTATTTTTTGAATAATTTACTATAGAAAAGGCAATCCCTGGCGTAATTATAATTTGCGACAGAAAAAATTATTTTTTGAATAATTTACTATAGAAAAGGCAATCCCTGGCGTATTTCAAATTTGCGACACTAAACAATTATTTTTTGCAAAATTTACTATAGAAAAGGCAATCCCTGGCGTAATTAAAATTTGCGCCAGTAAAAAATGAATTTTTGAATAATTTACTATAGAAAAGGCAATCCCTGGCGTAATTAAAATTTGAGACAGTAAAAAATTATTTTTTGAATAATTTACTATAGACAAGGCAATCCCTGGCGTAATTAAAATTTGAGACAGTATAAAATTATTTTTTGAATAATTTACTATAGAAAAGGCAATCCCTGGCGTAATTAAAATCTGAGACAGTAAAAAATGAATTTTTGAATAATTTACTATAGAAAAGGCAATCCCTGGCGTAATTAAAATTTGCGACACTAAACAATTATTTTTTGCAAAATTTACTATAGAAAAGGCAATCCCTGGCGTAATTAAAATTTGCGACAGTATAAAATTATTTTTTGAATAATTTACTATAGAAAAGGCAATCCCTGGCGTAATTATAATTTGCGACACTAAAAAATTATTTTTTGAATAATTTACTATAGAAAAGGCAATGCCTGGCGTAATTAAAATTTGCGACAGTAAAAAATTATTTTTTGAATAATTTACTATAGAAAAGGCAATCCCTGGCGTAATTAAAATTTGTGACAGAAAAAATTATTTTTTGAATAATTTACTATAGAAAAGTCAATCCCTGGCGTAATTAAAATTTGCGGCACTAAACAATTATTTTTTTGCAAAATTTACTATAGAAAAGGCAATCCCTGGCGTAATTAAAATATGAGACAGTAAAAAATTATTTTTTGAATAATTTACTATACAAAAGGCAATCCCTGGCGTATTTAAAATTTGCAACAGTAAAAAATTATTTTTTGCAAAATTTACTATAGAAAAGGCAATTCCTGGCGTATTTAAAATTTGCGTCAGTAAAAAATGAATTTTTGAATAATTTACTATAGAAAAGGCAATCCCTGGCGTAATTAAAATTTGCGACACTAAAAAATTATTTTTTGAATAATTTACTATAGAAAAGGCAATCCCTGGCGTAATTAAAATTTGTGACAGAAAAAATTATTTGTTGAATAATTTACTATAGAAAAGGCAATCCCTGGCGTAATTAAAATTTGTGACAGAAAAAATTATTTTTTGAATAATTTACTATAGAAAAGGCAATCCCTGGCGTAATTAAAATTTGCGACAGAAAAAAATTAATTTTTGAATAATTTACTATAGAAAAGGCAATCCCTGGCGTAATTAAAATTTGCGACAGAAAAAAATTAATTTTTGAATAACTTACTATAGAAAAGGCAATCCCTGGCGTAATTAAAATTTGCGACAGTATAAAATTATTTTTTGAATAATTTACTATAGAAAAGGCAATCCCTGGCGTAATTATAATTTGCGACAGAAAAATTTATTTTTTGAATAATTTACTATAGAAAAGGCAATCCCTGGCGTAATTAAAATTTGAGACAGTATAAAATTATTTTTTGAATAATTTACTATAGAAAAGGCAATCCCTGGCGTAATTAAAATCTGAGACAGTAAAAAATGAATTTTTGAATAATTTACTATAGAAAAGGCAATCCCTGGCGTAATTAAAATTTGCGACACTAAACAATTATTTTTTGCAAAATTTACTATAGAAAAGGCAATCCCTGGCGTAATTAAAATTTGCGACAGTATAAAATTATTTTTTGAATAATTTACTATAGAAAAGGCAATCCCTGGCGTAATTATAATTTGCGACACTAAAAAATTATTTTTTGAATAATTTACTATAGAAAAGGCAATCCCTGGCGTAATTAAAATTTGCGACAGTAAAAAATTATTTTTTGAATAATTTACTATAGAAAAGGCAATCCCTGGCGTAATTAAAATTTGTGACAGAAAAAATTATTTTTTGAATAATTTACTATAGAAAAGGCAATCCCTGGCGTAATTAAAATTTGCGACAGTATAAAATTATTTTTTGAATAATTTACTATACAAAAGGCAATCCCTGGCGTAATTAAAATTCGAGACAGTAAAAAATGAATTTTTGAATAATTTACTATAGAAAAGGCAATCCCTGGCGTAATTAAAATTTGCGACAGAAAAAAATTAATTTTTGAATAATTTACTATAGAAAAGGCAATCCCTGGCGTAATTAAAATTTGCGACAGTATAAAATTATTTTTTGAATAATTTACTATAGAAAAGGCAATCCCTGGCGTAATTATAATTTGCGACAGAAAAAATTATTTTTTGAATAATTTACTATAGAAAAGGCAATCCCTGGCGTATTTCAAATTTGCGACACTAAACAATTATTTTTTGCAAAATTTACTATAGAAAAGGCAATCCCTGGCGTAATTAAAATTTGCGCCAGTAAAAAATGAATTTTTGAATAATTTACTATAGAAAAGGCAATCCCTGGCGTAATTAAAATTTGAGACAGTAAAAAATTATTTTTTGAATAATTTACTATAGACAAGGCAATCCCTGGCGTAATTAAAATTTGAGACAGTATAAAATTATTTTTTGAATAATTTACTATAGAAAAGGCAATCCCTGGCGTAATTAAAATCTGAGACAGTAAAAAATGAATTTTTGAATAATTTACTATAGAAAAGGCAATCCCTGGCGTAATTAAAATTTGCGACACTAAACAATTATTTTTTGCAAAATTTACTATAGAAAAGGCAATCCCTGGCGTAATTAAAATTTGCGACAGTATAAAATTATTTTTTGAATAATTTACTATAGAAAAGGCAATCCCTGGCGTAATTATAATTTGCGACACTAAAAAATTATTTTTTGAATAATTTACTATAGAAAAGGCAATGCCTGGCGTAATTAAAATTTGCGACAGTAAAAAATTATTTTTTGAATAATTTACTATAGAAAAGGCAATCCCTGGCGTAATTAAAATTTGTGACAGAAAAAATTATTTTTTGAATAATTTACTATAGAAAAGTCAATCCCTGGCGTAATTAAAATTTGCGGCACTAAACAATTATTTTTTTGCAAAATTTACTATAGAAAAGGCAATCCCTGGCGTAATTAAAATATGAGACAGTAAAAAATTATTTTTTGAATAATTTACTATACAAAAGGCAATCCCTGGCGTATTTAAAATTTGCAACAGTAAAAAATTATTTTTTGCAAAATTTACTATAGAAAAGGCAATTCCTGGCGTATTTAAAATTTGCGTCAGTAAAAAATGAATTTTTGAATAATTTACTATAGAAAAGGCAATCCCTGGCGTAATTAAAATTTGCGACACTAAAAAATTATTTTTTGAATAATTTACTATAGAAAAGGCAATCCCTGGCGTAATTAAAATTTGTGACAGAAAAAATTATTTTTTGAATAATTTACTATAGAAAAGGCAATCCCTGGCGTAATTAAAATTTGCGACAGTAAAAAATTATTTTTTGAATAATTTACTATAGAAAAGGCAATCCCTAGCGTATTTAAAATTTGCGACAGTATAAAATGAATTTTTGAATAATTTACTATAGAAAAGGCAATCCCTGGCGTAATTAAAATTTGCGACACTAAACAATTATTTTTTGCAAAATTTACTATAGAAAAGGCAATCCCTGGCGTAATTAAAATTTGCGACAGAAAAAATTATTTTTTGAATAATTTACTATACAAAAGGCAATCCCTGGCGTATTTAAAATTTGCAACAGTAAAAAATGAATTTTTGAATAATTTACTATAGAAAAGGCAATCCCTGGCGTAATTAATATTTGCGACACTAAACAATTATTTTTTGCAAAATTTACTATAGAAAATGCAATCCCTGGCGTATTTAAAATTTGCAACAGTAAACAATTAGTTTTTGAATAATTTACTATAGAAAAGGCAATCCCTGGCGTAATTAAAATTTGCGACACTAAACAATTATTTTTTGCAAAATTTACTATAGAAAAGGCAATCCCTGGCGTAGTTAAAATTTGCGACACTAAAAAATTATTTTTTGAATAATTTACTATAGAAAGGCAATCCCTGGCGTAATTAAAATTTGCAACAGTAAAAAATGAATTTTTGAATAATTTACTATAGAAAAGGCAATCCCTGGCGTAATTAAAATTTGCGACAGTAAAAAATGAATTTTTGAATAATTTACTATAGAAAAGGCAATCCCTGGCGTAATTAAAATTTGAGACAGTAAAAAATGAATTTTTGAATAATTTACTATAGAAAAGGCAATCCCTGGCGTAATTAAAATTTGCGACACTAAACAATTATTTGTTGCAAAATTTACTATAGAAAAGGCAATCCCTGGCGTAATTAAAATTTGAGACAGTAAAAAATTATTTTTTGAATAATTTACTATAAAAAAGGCAATCCCTGGCGTAATTAAAATTTGTGACAGAAAAAATTATTTTTTGAATAATTTACTATAGAAAAGGCAATCCCTGGCGTAATTATAATTTGCGACAGAAAAAATTATTTTTTGAATAATTTACTATAGAAAAGGCAATCCCTGGCCTATTTAAAATTTGCGACACTAAACAATTATTTTTTGCAAAATTTTCTATAGAAAAGGCAATCCCTGGCGTAATTAAAATTTGCGACAGTAAAAAATGGATTTTTGAATAATTTACTATAGAAAAGGCAATCCCTGGCGTAATTAAAATTTGAGACAGTAAAAAATTATTTTTTGAATAATTTACTATAGAAAAGGCAATCCCTGGCGTAATTAAAATTTGAGACAGTATAAAATTATTTTTTGAATAATTTACTATAGAAAAGGCAATCCCTGGCGTAATTAAAATCTGAGACAGTAAAAAATGAATTTTTGAATAATTTACTATAGAAAAGGCAATCCCTGGCGTAATTAAAATTTGCGACACTAAACAATTATTTTTTGCAAAATTTACTATAGAAAAGGCAATCCATGGCGTAATTAAAATTTGCGACAGTATAAAATTATTTTTTGAATAATTTACAATAGAAAAGGCAATCCCTGGCGTAATTATAATTTGCGACACTAAAAAATTATTTTTTGAATAATTTACTATAGAAAAGGCAATCCCTGGCGTAATTAAAATTTGCGACAGTAAAAAATTATTTTTTGAATAATTTACTATAGAAAAGGCAATCCCTGGCGTAATTAAAATTTGTGACAGAAAAAATTATTTTTTGAATAATTTACTATAGAAAAGGCAATCCCTGGCGTATTTCAAATTTGCGACACTAAACAATTATTTTTTGCAAAATTTACTATAGAAAAGGCAATCCCTGGCGTAATTAAAATTTGCGACAGTAAAAAATGAATTTTTGAATAATTTACTATAGAAAAGGCAATCCCTGGCGTAATTAAAATTTGTGACAGAAAAAATTATTTTCTGAATAATTTACTATAGAAAAGGCAATCCCTGGCGTAATTAAAATTTGCGACAGTATAAAATTATTTTTTGAATAATTTACTATAGAAAAGGCAATCCCTGGCGTATTTAAAATTTGCGACAGTAAAAAATTATTTTTTGAATAATTTACTATAGAAAAGGCAGTCCCTGGCATAATTAAAATTTGCGACAGTAAAAAATTATTTTTTGAATAATTTTCTATAGAAAAGGCAATCCCTAGCGTATTTAAAATTTGCGACAGTATAAAATGAATTTTGAATAATTTACTATAGAAAAGGCAATCCCTGGCGTAATTAAAATTTGCGACACTAAACAATTATTTTTTGCAAAATTTACTATAGAAAAGGCAATCCCTGGCGTAATTAAAATTTGCGACAGAAAAAATTATTTTTTGAATAATTTACTATACAAAAGGCAATCCCTGGCGTATTTAAAATTTGCAACAGTAAAAAATGAATTTTTGAATAATTTACTATAGAAAAGGCAATCCCTGGCGTAATTAAAATTTGCGACACTGAACAATTATTTTTTGCAAAATTTACTATAGAAAATGCAATCCCTGGCGTATTTAAAATTTGCAACAGTAAACAATTAGTTTTTGAATAATTTACTATAGAAAAGGCAATCCCTGGCTTAATTAAAATTTTCGACACTAAACAATTATTTTTTGCAAAATTTACTATAGAAAAGGCAATCCCTGGCGTAGTTAAAATTTGCGACACTAAAAAATTATTTTTTGAATAATTTACTATAGAAAGGCAATCCCTGGCGTAATTAAAATTTGTAACAGTAAAAAATGAATTTTTGAATAATTTACTATAGAAAAGGCAATCCCTGGCGTAATTAAAATTTGCGACAGTAAAAAATGAATTTTTGAATAATTTACTATAGAAAAGGCAATCCCTGGCGTAATTAAAATTTGAGACAGTAAAAAATGAATTTTTGAATAATTTACTATAGAAAAGGCAATCCCTGGCGTAATTAAAATTTGCGACACTAAACAATTATTTGTTGCAAAATTTACTATAGAAAAGGCAATCCCTGGCGTAATTAAAATTTGAGACAGTAAAAAATTATTTTTTGAATAATTTACTATAAAAAAGGCAATCCCTGGCGTAATTAAAATTTGTGACAGAAAAAATTATTTTTTGAATAATTTACTATAGAAAAGGCAATCCCTGGCGTAATTATAATTTGCGACAGAAAAAATTATTTTTTGAATAATTTACTATAGAAAAGGCAATCCCTGGCGTAATTAAAATTTGCGACAGTATAAAATTATTTTTTGAATAATTTACTATAGAAAAGGCAATCCCTGGCGTAATTATAATTTGCGACAGAAAAAATTATTTTTTGAATAATTTACTATAGAAAAGGCAATCCCTGGCGTATTTCAAATTTGCGACACTAAACAATTATTTTTTGCAAAATTTACTATAGAAAAGGCAATCCCTGGCGTAATTAAAATTTGCGACAGTAAAAAATGAATTTTTGAATAATTTACTATAGACAAGGCAATCCCTGGCGTAATTAAAATTTGAGACAGTATAAAATTATTTTTTGAATAATTTACTATAGAAAAGGCAATCCCTGGCGTAATTAAAATCTGAGACAGTAAAAAATGAATTTTTGAATAATTTACTATAGAAAAGGCAATCCCTGGCGTAATTAAAATTTGCGACACTAAACAATTATTTTTTGCAAAATTTACTATAGAAAAGGCAATCCCTGGCGTAATTAAAATTTGCGACAGTATAAAATTATTTTTTGAATAATTTACTATAGAAAAGGCAATCCCTGGCGTAATTATAATTTGCGACACTAAAAAATTATTTTTTGAATAATTTACTATAGAAAAGGCAATGCCTGGCGTAATTAAAATTTGCGACAGTAAAAAATTATTTTTTGAATAATTTACTATAGAAAAGGCAATCCCTGGCGTAATTAAAATTTGTGACAGAAAAAATTATTTTTTGAATAATTTACTATAGAAAAGGCAATCCCTGGCGTAATTAAAATTTGCGACACTAAACAATTATTTTTTTGCAAAATTTACTATAGAAAAGGCAATCCCTGGCGTAATTAAAATATGAGACAGTAAAAAATTATTTTTTGAATAATTTACTATACAAAAGGCAATCCCTGGCGTATTTAAAATTTGCAACAGTAAAAAATTATTTTTTGCAAAATTTACTATAGAAAAGGCAATCCCTGGCGTATTTAAAATTTGCGTCAGTAAAAAATGAATTTTTGAATAATTTACTATAGAAAAGGAAATCCCTGGCGTAATTAAAATTTGCGACACTAAAAAATTATTTTTTGAATAATTTACTATAGAAAAGTCAATCCCTGGCGTATTTAAAATTTGCAACAGTAAAAAATGAATTTTTGAATAATTTACTATAGAAAAGGCAATCCCTGGCGTAATTAAAATTTGCGACACTAAACAATTATTTTTTGCAAAATTTACTATAGAAAATGCAATCCCTGGCGTATTTAAAATTTGCAACAGTAAACAAATAGTTTTTGAATAATTTACTATAGAAAAGGCAATCCCTGGCGTAATTAAAATTTGCGACACTAAACAATTATTTTTTGCAAAATTTACTATAGAAAAGGCAATCCCTGGCGTAGTTAAAATTTGCGACACTAAAAAATTATTTTTTGAATAATTTACTATAGAAAGGCAATCCCTGGCGTAATTAAAATTTGCAACAGTAAAAAATGAATTTTTGAATAATTTACTATAGAAAAGGCAATCCCTGGCGTAATTAAAATTTGCGACAGTAAAAAATGAATTTTTGAATAATTTACTATAGAAAAGGCAATCCCTGGCGTAATTAAAATTTGAGACAGTAAAAAATGAATTTTTGAATAATTTACTATAGAAAAGGCAATCCCTGGCGTAATTAAAATTTGCGACACTAAACAATTATTTGTTGCAAAATTTACTATAGAAAAGGCAATCCCTGGCGTAATTAAAATTTGAGACAGTAAAAAATTATTTTTTGAATAATTTACTATAAAATAGGCAATCCCTGGCGTAATTAAAATTTGTGACAGAAAAAATTATTTTTTGAATAATTTACTATAGAAAAGGCAATCCCTGGCGTAATTATAATTTGCGACAGAAAAATTATTTTTTGAATAATTTACTATAGAAAAGGCAATCCCTGGCGTATTTAAAATTTGCGACACTAAACAATTATTTTTTGCAAAATTTACTATAGAAAAGGCAATCGCTGGCGTAATTAAAATTTGCGACAGTAAAAAATGGATTTTTGAATAATTTACTATAGAAAAGGCAATCCCTGGCGTAATTAAAATTTGAGACAGTAAAAAATTATTTTTTGAATAATTTACTATAGAAAAGGTAATCCCTGGCGTAATTAAAATTTGAGACAGTATAAAATTATTTTTTGAATAATTTACTATAGAAAAGGCAATCCCTGGCGTAATTAAAATCTGAGACAGTAAAAAATGAATTTTTGAATAATTTACTATAGAAAAGGCAATCCCTGGCGTAATTAAAATTTGCGACACTAAACAATTATTTTTTGCAAAATTTACTATAGAAAAGGCAATCCATGGCGTAATTAAAATTTGCGACAGTATAAAATTATTTTTTGATTAATTTACAATAGAAAAGGCAATCCCTGGCGTAATTATAATTTGCGACACTAAAAAATTATTTTTTGAATAATTTACTATAGAAAAGGCAATCCCTGGCGTAATTAAAATTTGCGACAGTAAAAAATTATTTTTTGAATAATTTACTATAGAAAAGGCAATCCCTGGCGTAATTAAAATTTGTGACAGAAAAAATTATTTTTTGAATAATTTACTATAGAAAAGGCAATCCCTGGCGTAATTAAAATTTGCGACACTAAACAATTATTTTTTGCAAAATTTACTATAGAAAAGGCAATCCCTGTCGTAATTAAAATTTGAGACAGTAAAAAATTATTTTTTGAATAATTTACTATACAAAAGGCAATCCCTGGCGTATTTAAAATTTGCAACAGTAAAAAATTATTTTTTGCAAAATTTACTATAGAAAAGGCAATCCCTGGCGTATTTAAAATTTGCGACAGTAAAAAATGAATTTTTGAATAATTTACTATAGAAAAGGCAATCCCTGGCGTAATTAAAATTTGCCACACTAAAAAATTATTTTTTGAATAATTTACTATAGAAAAGGCAATCCCTGGCTTAATTAAAATTTGTGACAGAAAAAATTATTTTTTGAATAATTTACTATAGAAAAGGCAATCCCTGGCGTAATTAAAATTTGCGACAGTATAAAATTATTTTTTGAATAATTTACTATAGAAAAGGCAATCCCTGGCGTATTTAAAATTTGCGACAGTAAAAAATGAATTTTTGAATAATTTACTATAGAAAAGGCAATCCCTGGCGTAATTAAAATTTGTGACAGAAAAAATGAATTTTTTAATAATTTACTATAGAAAAGGCAATCCGTGGCGTAATTAAAATTTGCGACACTAAACAATTATTTTTTGCAAAATTTACTATAGAAAAGGCAATCCCTGGCGTAATTAAAATTTGCGACAGAAAAAATTATTTTTTGAATAATTTACTATACAAAAGGCAATCCCTGGCGTATTTAAAATTTGCAACAGTAAAAAAATTAATTTTTGAATAATTTACTATAGAAAAGGCAATCCCTGGCGTAATTAAAATTTGCGACATTAATCAATTATTTTTTGCAAAATTTACTATAGAAAAGGCAATCCCTGGCGTATTTAAAATTTGCAACAGTAAACAAATAGTTTTTGAATAATTTACTATAGAAAAGGCAATCCCTGGCGTAATTAAAATTTGGGACACTAAACAATTATTTTTTGTAAAATTTACTATAGAAAAGGCAATCCCTGGCGTAATTAAAATTTGCGACACTAAACAATTATTTTTTGCAAAATTTACTATAGAAAAGGCAATCCCTGGCGTAATTAAAACTTGAGACAGTATAAAATTATTTTTTGAATAATTTACTATAGAAAAGGCAATCCCTGGCGTAATTAAAATTTGCGACACTAAAAAATTATTTTTTGAATAATTTACTATAGAAAAGGCAATCCCTGGCGTAATTAAAATTTGCAACAGTAAAAAATGAATTTTTGAATAATTTACTATAGAAAAGGCAATCCCTGGCGTAATTAAAACTTGCGACAGTAAAAAATGAATTTTTGAATAATTTACTATAGAAAAGGCAATCCCTGGCGTAATTAAAATTTGAGACAGTAAAAAATGAATTTTTGAATAATTTACTATAGAAAAGGCAATCCCTGGCGTAATTAAAATTTGCGACACTAAACAATTATTTTTTGCAAAATTTACTATAGAAAAGGCAATCCCTGGCGTAATTAAAATTTGCGTCAGAAAAAATTATTTTTTGAATATTTTACTATACAAAAGGCAATCCCTGGCGTATTTAAAATTTGCAACAGTAAAAAATGAATTTTTGAATAATTTACTATAGAAAAGGCAATCCCTGGCGTAATTAAAATTAGAGACATTAAAAAATTAATTTTCGCAAAATTTACTATAGAAAAGGCAATCCCTGGCGTAATTAAAATTTGCGACAGTAAAAAATAATTTTTTGCAAAATTTACTATAGAAAAGGCAATCCCTGGCGTATTTAAAATTTGCAACAGTAAAAAATGAATTTTTGAATAATTTACTATAGAAAAGGCAATCCCTGGCGTAATTAAAATTTGCGACAGTATAAAATTATTTTTTGAATAATTTACTATAGAAATGTCAATCCCTGGCGTAATTAAAATTTGAGACAGTAAAAAATGAATTTTTGAATAATTTACTATAGAAAAGGCAATCCCTGGCGTAATTAAAATTTGAGACAGTAAAAAATGAATTTTTGAATAATTTACTATAGAAAAGGCAATCCCTGGCGTAATTAAAATTTGCGACAGTAAAAAATTATTTTTTGCAAAATTTACTATAGAAAAGGCAATCCCTGGCGTAATTAAAATTTGCGACAGTAAAAAATGAATTTTTGAATAATTTACTATAGAAAAGGCAATCCCTGGCGTAATTAAAATTTGCGACACTAAAAAATTATTTTTTGAATAATTTACTATAGAAAAGGAAATCCCTGGCGTATTTAAAATTTGCAACAGTAAAAAATTATTTTTTGCAAAATTTACTATAGAAACGGCAATCCCTGGCGTAATTAAAATTTGCGACAGTAAAAAATGGATTTTTGAATAATTTACTATAGACAAGTGAAAAAGCTAGAATTGGTCTAAGACCAATTCTTATGATACCCTAGATGAATGCCCGTATTAAATTTCGTATGGTCACCGATCTATTCAAGTTTGATTTTGAAGTTGTTTTTCGCATATATTTCTAGAACGGTTTGTCGCACAGAAAAAGTGATTATAATCAATTTTATAGGATTTCGTATTCTGCAGAGGTTTTTAGTACAATAAAAATGTCTTGGACTTATCGTTTTCAAAGTATACGTAAAAACCCTAAATTTTTATATGGCAACACCAAGAAGGAGTTGCCCGATTTAGTCCATTTCAGACATTTTAATTGCTAATGTAGTGCAAACATCATGTACAAAACTTCAGCTCTCTACGTCGACGTGTTCTCAGGCAGTGTCCAAATATATAGCGGAAAACGAAATTTTTATATGGCAACCCTACGAAGGATTTGCCCGAATTGTCTCATTTTCGAACTTAATTTTACTTTTTTTTTTAAAGTCGATGTACAAAATTTCAGCTCTCTAAGTATACGCGTTCTAGAGTTATCGTGTGCACGGACGGACGGACGGACGGACGGACATGCAAAAATCAAAATAACTTTTAATATTATGAATGGGTGTCCAATCCATTTTGCTCTACCATCATTATTTCGAGGTGTTACAAACGGAATGACAAACTTAGTATACCCCTATAGATTTCATCTAGGGTATAAAAAGGCAATCCCTGGCGTAATTAAAATTTGTGACAGAAAAAATTATTTTTTGAATAATTTACTATAGAAAAGGCAATTCCTGGCGTAATTAAAATTTGCGACAGTAAAAAATGAATTTTTGAATAATTTACTATAGAAAAGGTAATCCCTGGCGTAATTAAAATTTGCGACACTAAACAATTATTTTTTGCAAAATTTACTATAGAAAAGGCAATCCCTGGCGTAATTAAAATTTGAGACAGTAAAAAATTATTTTTTGAATAATTTACTATAGAAAAGGCAATCCCTGGCGTAATTAAAATTTGTGACAGAAAAAATTATTTTTTGAATAATTTACTATAGAAAAGGCAATCCCTGGCGTAATTAAACTTTGCGACACTAAACAATTATTTTTTGCAAAATTTACTATAGAAAAGGCAATCCCTGGCGTAATTAAAATTTGAGACAGTAAAAAATTATGTTTTGAATAATTTACTATAGAAAAGGCAAACCCTGGCGCAATTAAAATTTGCGACAGTAAAAAATTATTTTTTGCAGAATTTACTATAGAAATGGCAATCCCTGGCGTAATTAAAATTTGCGACAGTATAAAATTATTTTTTGAATAATTTACTATAGAAAAGGCAATCCCTGGCGTAATTAAAATTTGCGACAGTATAAAATTATTTTTTGAATAATTTACTATACAAAAGGCAATCCCTGGCGTAATTAAAATTTTCGACAGTAAAAAATTGTTTTTTGAATAATTTACTATAGAAAAGGCAATCCCTGGCGTAATTAAAATTTTCGACAGTAAAAAATTATTTTTTGAATAATTTACTATAGAAAAGGCAATCCCTGGCGTAATTAACATTTGAGACAGTATAAAATTATTTTTGAATAATTTACTATAGAAAACGCAATCCCTGGCGTAATTAAAATTTGCGACACTAAACAATTATTTTTTGAATAATTTACTATAGAAAAGGCAATCCCTTGCGTAATTAAAATTTGAGACAGTAAAAAATTATTTTTTGCAGAATTTACTATAGAAATGGCAATCCCTGGCGTAATTAAAATTTGCGACAGAAAAAATTATTTTTTGAATAATTTACTATACAAAAGGCAATCCCTGGCGTAATTAAAATTTGAGACAGTAAAAAATGAATTTTTGAATAATTTACTATAGAAAAGGCAATCCCTGGCGTAATTAAAATTTGCGACACTAAACAATTATTTTTTGCAAAATTTACTATAGAAAATGCAATCCCTGGCGTATTTAAAATTTGCAACAGTAAACAAATAGTTTTTGAATAATTTACTATAGAAAAGGCAATCCCTGGCGTAATTAAAATTTGCGACACTAAACAATTATTTTTTGCAAAATTTACTATAGAAAAGGCAATCCCTGGCGTAGTTAAAATTTGCGACACTAAAAAATTATTTTTTGAATAATTTACTATAGAAAGGCAATCCCTGGCGTAATTAAAATTTGCAACAGTAAAAAATGAATTTTTGAATAATTTACTATAGAAAAGGCAATCCCTGGCGTAATTAAAACTTGCGACAGTAAAAAATTAATTTTTGAATAATTTACTATAGAAAAGGCAATCCCTGGCGTAATTAAAATTTGAGACAGTAAAAAATGAATTTTTGAATAATTTACTATAGAAAAGGCAATCCCTGGCGTAATTAAAATTTGCGACACTAAACAATTATTTGTTGCAAAATTTACTATAGAAAAGGCAATCCCTGGCGTAATTAAAATTTGAGATAGTAAAAAATTATTTTTTGAATAATTTACTATAAAATAGGCAATCCCTGGCGTAATTAAAATTTGTGACAGAAAAAATTATTTTTTGAATAATTTACTATAGAAAAGGCAATCCCTGGCGTAATTATAATTTGCGACAGAAAAAATTATTTTTTGAATAATTTACTATAGAAAAGGCAATCCCTGGCGTATTTAAAATTTGCGACACTAAACAATTATTTTTTGCAAAATTTACTATAGAAAAGGCAATCGCTGGCGTAATTAAAATTTGCGACAGTAAAAAATGGATTTTTGAATAATTTACTATAGAAAAGGCAATCCCTGGCGTAATTAAAATTTGAGACAGTAAAAAATTATTTTTTGAATAATTTACTATAGAAAAGGCAATCCCTGGCGTAATTAAAATTTGAGACAGTATAAAATTATTTTTTGAATAATTTACTATAGAAAAGGCAATCCCTGGCGTAATTAAAATCTGAGACAGTAAAAAATGAATTTTTGAATAATTTACTATAGAAAAGGCAATCCCTGGCGTAATTAAAATTTGCGACACTAAACAATTATTTTTTGCAAAATTTACTATAGAAAAGGCAATCCATGGCGTAATTAAAATTTGCGACAGTATAAAATTATTTTTTGAATAATTTACAATAGAAAAGGCAATCCCTGGCGTAATTATAATTTGCGACACTAAAAAATTATTTTTTGAATAATTTACTATAGAAAAGGCAATCCCTGGCGTAATTAAAATTTGCGACAGTAAAAAATTATTTTTTGAATAATTTACTATAGAAAAGGCAATCCCTGGCGTAATTAAAATTTGTGACAGAAAAAATTATTTTTTGAATAATTTACTATAGAAAAGGCAATCCCTGGCGTAATTAAAATTTGCGACACTAAACAATTATTTTTTGCAAAATTTTCTATAGAAAAGGCAATCCCTGGCGTAATTAAAATTTGAGACAGTAAAAAATTATTTTTTGAATAATTTACTATACAAAAGGCAATCCCTGGCGTATTTAAAATTTGCAACAGTAAAAAATTATTTTTTGCAAAATTTACTATAGAAAAGGCAATCCCTGGCGTATTTAAAATTTGCGACAGTAAAAAATGAATTTTTGAATAATTTACTATAGAAAAGGCAATCCCTGGCGTAATTAAAATTTGCCACACTAAAAAATTATTTTTTGAATAATTTACTATAGAAAAGGCAATCCCTGGCTTAATTAAAATTTGTGACAGAAAAAATTATTTTTTGAATAATTTACTATAGAAAAGGCAATCCCTGGCGTAATTAAAATTTGCGACAGTATAAAATTATTTTTTGAATAATTTACTATAGAAAAGGCAATCCCTGGCGTATTTAAAATTTGCGACAGTAAAAAATGAATTTTTGAATAATTTACTATAGAAAAGGCAATCCCTGGCGTAATTAAAATTTGAGACAGTAAAAAATTATTTTTTGAATAATTTACTATAGAGGCAATCCCTAGCGTATTTAAAATTTGCGACAGTAAAAAATGAATTTTTTAATAATTTACTATAGAAAAGGCAATCCGTGGCGTAATTAAAATTTGCGACACTAAACAATTATTTTTTGCAAAATTTACTATAGAAAAGGCAATCCCTGGCGTAATTAAAATTTGCGACAGAAAAAATTATTTTTTGAATAATTTACTATACAAAAGGCAATCCCTGGCGTATTTAAAATTTGCAACAGTAAAAAATGAATTTTTGAATAATTTACTATAGAAAAGGCAATCCCTGGCGTAATTAAAATTTGCGACACTAATCAATTATTTTTTGCAAAATTTACTATAGAAAAGGCAATCCCTGGCGTATTTAAAATTTGCAACAGTAAACAATTAGTTTTTGAATAATTTACTATAGAAAAGGCAATCCCTGGCGTAATTAAAATTTGCGACACTAAACAATTATTTTTTGTAAAATTTACTATAGAAAAGGCAATCCCTGGCGTAATTAAAATTTGCGACACTAAACAATTATTTTTTGCAAAATTTACTATAGAAAAGGCAATCCCTGGCGTAATTAAAATTTGAGACAGTAAAAAATTATTTTTTGAATAATTTACTATAGAAAAGGCAATCCCTGGCGTAATTAAAATTTGTGACAGAAAAAATTATTTTTTGAATAATTTACTATAGAAAAGGCAATCCCTGGCGTAATTAAAATTTGAGAGAGTATAAAATTATTTTTTGAATAATTTACTATAGAAAAGGCAATCCCTGGCGTAATTAAAATTTGCGACACTAAAAAATTATTTTTTGAATAATTTACTATAGAAAAGGCAATCCCTGGCGTAATTAAAATTTGCAACAGTAAAAAATGAATTTTTGAATAATTTACTATAGAAAAGGCAATCCCTGGCGTAATTAAAATTTGCGACAGTAAAAAATGAATTTTTGAATAATTTACTATAGAAAAGGCAATCCCTGGCGTAATTAAAATTTGAGACAGTAAAAAATGAATTTTTGAATAATTTACTATAGAAAAGGCAATCCCTGGCGTAATTAAAATTTGCGACACTAAACAATTATTTTTTGCAAAATTTACTATTGAAAAGGCAATCCCTGGCGTAATTAAAATTTGCGTCAGAAAAAATTATTTTTTGAATAATTTACTATACAAAAGGCAATCCCTGGCGTATTTAAAATTTGCAACAGTAAAAAATGAATTTTTGAATAATTTACTATAGAAAAGGCAATCCCTGGCGTAATTAAAATTAGAGACATTAAAAAATTAATTTTTGCAAAATTTACTATAGAAAAGGCAATCCCTGGCGTAATTAAAATTTGCGACAGTAAAAAATTATTTTTTGCAAAATTTACTATAGAAAAGGCAATCCCTGGCGTATTTAAAATTTGCAACAGTAAAAAATTAATTTTTGAATAATTTACTATAGAAAAGGCAATCCCTGGCGTAATTAAAATTTGCGACAGTATAAAATTATTTTTTGAATAATTTACTATAGAAATGTCAATCCCTGGCGTAATTAAAATTTGAGACAGTAAAAAATGAATTTTTGAATAATTTACTATAGAAAAGGCAATCCCTGGCGTAATTAAAATTTGAGACAGTAAAAAATGAATTTTTGAATAATTTACTATAGAAAAGGCAATCCCTGGCGTAATTAAAATTTGCGACAGTAAAAAATTATTTTTTGCAAAATTTACTATAGAAAAGGCAATCCCTGGCGTAATTAAAATTTGCGACAGTAAAAAATGAATTTTTGAATAATTTACTATAGAAAGGGCAATCCCTGGCGTAATTAAAATTTGCGACACTAAAAAATTATTTTTTGAATAATTTACTATAGAAAAGGAAATCCCTGGCGTATTTAAAATTTGCAACAGTAAAAAATTATTTTTTGCAAAATTTACTATAGAAAAGGCAATCCCTGGCGTAATTAAAATTTGCGACAGTAAAAAATGGATTTTTGAATAATTTACTATAGACAAGTGAAAAAGCTAGAATTGGTCTAAGACCAATTCTTATGATACCCTAGATGAATGCCCGTATTAAATTTCGTATGGTCACCGATCTATTCAAGTTTGATTTTGAAGTTGTTTTTCGCATATATTTCTAGAACGGTTTGTCGCACAGAAAAAGTGATTATAATCAATTTTATAGGATTTCGTATTCTGCAGAGGTTTTTAGTACAATAAAAATGTCTTGGACTTATCGTTTTCAAAGTATACGTAAAAACCCTAAATTTTTATATGGCAACACCAAGAAGGAGTTGCCCGATTTAGTCCATTTCAGACATTTTAATTGCTAATGTAGCAAAAACATCATGTACAAAATTTCAGCTCTCTACGTCGACGTGTTCTCAGGCAGTGTCCAAATATATAGCGGAAAACGAAATTTTTATATGGCAACCCTACGAAGGATTTGCCCGAATTGTCTCATTTTCGAACTTAATTTTACTTTTTTTTTTAAAGTCCATGTACAAAATTTCAGCTCTCTAAGTATACGCGTTCTAGAGTTATCGTGTGCACGGACGGACGGACGGACGGACGGACGGACGGACGGACGGACGGACAGACGGACATGCAAAAATCAAAATAACTTTTAATATTATGAATGGGTGTCCAATCCATTTTGCTCTACCATCATTATTTCGAGGTGTTACAAACGGAATGACAAACTTAGTATACCCCTATAGATTTCATCTAGGGTATAAAAAGGCAATCCCTGGCGTAATTAAAATTTGTGACAGAAAAAATTATTTTTTGAATAATTTACTATAGAAAAGGCAATTCCTGGCGTAATTAAAATTTGCGACAGTAAAAAATGAATTTTTGAATAATTTACTATAGAAAAGGCAATCCCTGGCGTAATTAAAATTTGCGACACTAAACAATTATTTTTTGCAAAATTTACTATAGAAAAGGCAATCCCTGGGGTAATTAAAATTTGAGACAGTAAAAAATTATTTTTTGAATAATTTACTATAGAAAAGGCAATCCCTGGCGTAATTAAAATTTGTGACAGAAAAAATTATTTTTTGAATAATTTACTATAGAAAAGGCAATCCCTGGCGTAATTAAACTTTGCGACACTAAACAATTATTTTTTGCAAAATTTACTATAGAAAAGGCAATCCCTGGCGTAATTAAAATTTGAGACAGTAAAAAATTATGTTTTGAATAATTTACTATAGAAAAGGCAAACCCTGGCGTAATTAAAATTTGCGACAGTAAAAAATTATTTTTTGCAGAATTTACTATAGAAATGGCAATCCCTGGCGTAATTAAAATTTGCGACAGTATAAAATTATTTTTTGAATAATTTACTATAGAAAAGGCAATCCCTGGCGTAATTAAAATTTGCGACAGTATAAAATTATTTTTTGAATAATTTACTATACAAAAGGCAATCCCTGGCGTAATTAAATTTTCGACAGTAAAAAATTATTTTTTGAATAATTTACTATAGAAAAGGCAATCCCTGGCGTAATTAAAATTTTCGACAGTAAAAAATTATTTTTTGAATAATTTACTATAGAAAAGGCAATCCCTGGCGTAATTAACATTTGCGACAGTATAAAATTATTTTTTGAATAATTTACTATACAAAAGGCAATCCCTGGCGTAATTAAAATTTTCGACAGTAAAAAATTATTTTTTGAATAATTTACTATAGAAAAGGCAATCCCTGGCGTAATTAACATTTGAGACAGTATAAAATTATTTTTGAATAATTTACTATAGAAAACGCAATCCCTGGCGTAATTAAAATTTGCGACACTAAACAATTATTTTTTGAATAATTTACTATAGAAAAGGCAATCCCTTGCGTAATTAAAATTTGAGACAGTAAAAAATTAATTTTTGAATAATTTACTATAGAAAAGGCAATCCCTGGCGTAGTTAAACTTTGCGACACTAAGCAATTATTTTTTGCAAAATTTACTATAGAAAAGGCAATCCCTGGCGTAATTAAAATTTGAGACAGTAAAAAATTATGTTTTGAATAATTTACTATAGAAAAGGCAAACCCTGGCGTAATTAAAATTTGCGACACTAAACAATTATTTTTTGAATAATTTACTATAGAAAATGCAATCCCTGGCGTAATTATAATTTGCGACAGAAAAAATTATTTTTTGAATAATTTACTATAGAAAAGGCAATCCCTGGCGTATTTAAAATTTGCGACACTAAACAATTATTTTTTGAATAATTTACTATACAAAAGGCAATCGCTGGCGTAATTAAAATTTGCGACAGTAAAAAATGGATTTTTGAATAATTTACTATAGAAAAGGCAATCCCTGGCGTAATTAAAATTTGAGACAGTAAAAAATTATTTTTTGAATAATTTACTATAGAAAAGGTAATCCCTGGCGTAATTAAAATTTGAGACAGTATAAAATTATTTTTTGAATAATTTACTATAGAAAAGGCAATCCCTGGCGTAATTAAAATCAGAGACAGTAAAAAATGATTTTTTGAATAATTTACTATAGAAAAGGCAATCCCTGGCGTAATTAAAATTTGCGACACTAAACAATTATTTTTTGCAAAATTTACTATAGAAAAGGCAATCCATGGCGTAATTAAAATTTGCGACAGTATAAAATTATTTTTTGATTAATTTACAATAGAAAAGGCAATCCCTGGCGTAATTATAATTTGCGACACTAAAAAATTATTTTTTGAATAATTTACTATAGAAAAGGCAATCCCTGGCGTAATTAAAATTTGCGACAGTAAAAAATTATTTTTTGAATAATTTACTATAGAAAAGGCAATCCCTGGCGTAGTTAAACTTTGCGACACTAAGCAATTATTTTTTGCAAAATTTACTATAGAAAAGGCAATCCCTGGCGTAATTAAAATTTGAGACAGTAAAAAATTATGTTTTGAATAATTTACTATAGAAAAGGCAAACCCTGGCGTAATTAAAATTTGCGACACTAAACAATTATTTTTTGAATAATTTACTATAGAAAATGCAATCCCTGGCGTAATTATAATTTGCGACAGAAAAAATTATTTTTTGAATAATTTACTATAGAAAAGGCAATCCCTGGCGTATTTAAAATTTGCGACACTAAACAATTATTTTTTGAATAATTTACTATACAAAAGGCAATCGCTGGCGTAATTAAAATTTGCGACAGTAAAAAATGGATTTTTGAATAATTTACTATAGAAAAGGCAATCCCTGGCGTAATTAAAATTTGAGACAGTAAAAAATTATTTTTTGAATAATTTACTATAGAAAAGGTAATCCCTGGCGTAATTAAAATTTGAGACAGTATAAAATTATTTTTTGAATAATTTACTATAGAAAAGGCAATCCCTGGCGTAATTAAAATCAGAGACAGTAAAAAATGATTTTTTGAATAATTTACTATAGAAAAGGCAATCCCTGGCGTAATTAAAATTTGCGACACTAAACAATTATTTTTTGCAAAATTTACTATAGAAAAGGCAATCCATGGCGTAATTAAAATTTGCGACAGTATAAAATTATTTTTTGATTAATTTACAATAGAAAAGGCAATCCCTGGCGTAATTATAATTTGCGACACTAAAAAATTATTTTTTGAATAATTTACTATAGAAAAGGCAATCCCTGGCGTAATTAAAATTTGCGACAGTAAAAAATTATTTTTTGAATAATTTACTATAGAAAAGGCAATCCCTGGCGTAATTAAAATTTGTGACAGAAAAAATTATTTTTTGAATAATTTACTATAGAAAAGGCAATCCCTGGCGTAATTAAAATTTGCGACACTAAACAATTATTTTTTGCAAAATTTACTATAGAAAAGGCAATCCCTGGCGTAATTAAAATTTGAGACAGTAAAAAATTATTTTTTGAATAATTTACTATACAAAAGGCAATCCCTGGCGTATTTAAAATTTGCAACAGTAAAAAATTATTTTTTGCAAAATTTACTATAGAAAAGGCAATCCCTGGCGTATTTAAAATTTGCGACAGTAAAAAATGAATTTTTGAATAATTTACTATAGAAAAGGCAATCCCTGGCGTAATTAAAATTTGCCACACTAAAAAATTATTTTTTGAATAATTTACTATAGAAAAGGCAATCCCTGGCTTAATTAAAATTTGTGACAGAAAAAATTATTTTTTGAATAATTTACTATAGAAAAGGCAATCCCTGGCGTAATTAAAATTTGCGACAGTATAAAATTATTTTTTGAATAATTTACTATAGAAAAGGCAATCCCTGGCGTATTTAAAATTTGCGACAGTGAAAAATGAATTTTTGAATAATTTACTATAGAAAAGGCAATCCCTGGCGTAATTAAAATTTGTGACAGAAAAAATGAATTTTTTAATAATTTACTATAGAAAAGGCAATCCGTGGCGTAATTAAAATTTGCGACACTAAACAATTATTTTTTGCAAAATTTACTATAGAAAAGGCAATCCCTGGCGTAATTAAAATTTGCGACAGAAAAAATTATTTTTTGAATAATTTACTATACAAAAGGCAATCCCTGGCGTATTTAAAATTTGCAACAGTAAAAAAATTAATTTTTGAATAATTTACTATAGAAAAGGCAATCCCTGGCGTAATTAAAATTTGCGACACTAATCAATTATTTTTTGCAAAATTTACTATAGAAAAGGCAATCCCTGGCGTATTTAAAATTTGCAACAGTAAACAATTAGTTTTTGAATAATTTACTATAGAAAAGGCAATCCCTGGCGTAATTAAAATTTGGGACACTAAACAATTATTTTTTGTAAAATTTACTATAGAAAAGGCAATCCCTGGCGTAATTAAAATTTGCGACACTAAACAATTATTTTTTGCAAAATTTACTATAGAAAAGGCAATCCCTGGCGTAATTAAAATTTGAGACAGTAAAAAATTATTTTTTGAATAATTTACTATAGAAAAGGCAATCCCTGGCGTAATTAAAATTTGTGACAGAAAAAATTATTTTTTGAATAATTTACTATAGAAAAGGTAATCCCTGGCGTAATTAAAATTTGAGACAGTATAAAATTATTTTTGAATAATTTACTATAGAAAAGGCAATCCCTGGCGTAATTAAAATTTGCGACACTAAAAAATTATTTTTTGAATAATTTACTATAGAAAAGGCAATCCCTGGCGTAATTAAAATTTGCAACAGTAAAAAATGAATTTTTGAATAATTTACTATAGAAAAGGCAATCCCTGGCGTAATTAAAATTTGCGACAGTAAAAAATGAATTTTTGAATAATTTACTATAGAAAAGGCAATCCCTGGCGTAATTAAAATTTGAGACAGTAAAAAATGAATTTTTGAATAATTTACTATAGAAAAGGCAATCCCTGGCGTTATTAAAATTTGCGACACTAAACAATTATTTTTTGCAAAATTTACTATAGAAAAGGCAATCCCTGGCGTAATTAAAATTTGCGTCAGAAAAAATTATTTTTTGAATAATTTACTATACAAAAGGCAATCCCTGGCGTATTTAAAATTTGCAACAGTAAAAAATGAATTTTTGAATAATTTACTATAGAAAAGGCAATCCCTGGCGTAATTAAAATTAGAGACATTAAAAAATTAATTTTCGCAAAATTTACTATAGAAAAGGCAATCCCTGGCGTAATTAAAATTTGCGACAGTAAAAAATTATTTTTTGCAAAATTTATACTATAGAAAAGGCAATCCCTGGCGTATTTAAAATTTGCAACAGTAAAAAATGAATTTTTGAATAATTTACTATAGAAAAGGCAATCCCTGGCGTAATTAAAATTTGCGACAGTATAAAATTATTTTTTTGAATAATTTACTATAGAAATGTCAATCCCTGGCGTAATTAAAATTTGAGACAGTAAAAAATGAATTTTTGAATAATTTTACTATAGAAAAGGCAATCCCTGGCGTAATTAAAATTTGAGACAGTAAAAAATGAATTTTTGAATAATTTACTATAGAAAAGGCAATCCCTGGCGTAATTAAAATTTGCGACAGTAAAAAATTATTTTTTGCAAAATTTACTATAGAAAAGGCAATCCCTGGCGTAATTAAAATTTGAGACAGTAAAAAATTATTTTTTGAATAATTTACTATAGAAAAGGCAATCCCTGGCGTAATTAAAATTTGTGACAGAAAAAATTATTTTTTGAATAATTTACTATAGAAAAGGCAATCCCTGGCGTAATTAAACTTTGCGACACTAAACAATTATTTTTTGCAAAATTTACTATAGAAAAGGCAATCCCTGGCGTAATTAAAATTTGGGAGAGTAAAAAATTATGTTTTGAATAATTTACTATAGAAAAGGCAAACCCTGGCGTAATTAAAATTTGCGACAGTAAAAAATTATTTTTTGCAGAATTTACTATAGAAATGGCAATCCCTGGCGTAATTAAAATTTGCGACAGTATAAAATTATTTTTTGAATAATTTACTATAGAAAAGGCAATCCCTGGCGTAATTAAAATTTGCGACAGTATAAAATTATTTTTTGAATAATTTACTATACAAAAGGCAATCCCTGGAGTAATTAAAATTTTCGACAGTAAAAAATTATTTTTTGAATAATTTACTATAGAAAAGGCAATCCCTGGCGTAATTAAAATTTTCGACAGTAAAAAATTATTTTTTGAATAATTTACTATAGAAAAGGCAATCCCTGGCGTAATTAACATTTGCGACAGTATAAAATTATTTTTTGAATAATTTACTATACAAAAGGCAATCCCTGGCGTAATTAAAATTTTCGACAGTAAAAAATTATTTTTTGAATAATTTACTATAGAAAAGGCAATCCCTGGCGTAATTAACATTTGAGACAGTATAAAAATATTTTTGAATAATTTACTATAGAAAACGCAATCCCTGGCGTAATTAAAATTTGCGACACTAAACAATTATTTTTTGAATAATTTACTATAGAAAAGGCAATCCCTTGCGTAATTAAAATTTGAGACAGTAAAAAATTAATTTTTGAATAATTTACTATAGAAAAGGCAATCCCTGGCGTAATTAAACTTTGCGACACTAAACAATTATTTTTTGCAAAATTTACTATAGAAAAGGCAATCCCTGGCGTAATTAAAATTTGAGACAGTAAAAAAATTATGTTTTGAATAATTTACTATAGAAAAGGCAAACCCTGGCGTAATTAAAATTTGCGACACTAAACAATTATTTTTTGAATAATTTACTATAGAAAAGGCAATCCCTGGCGTAATTATAATTTGCGACAGAAAAAATTATTTTTTGAATAATTTACTATAGAAAAGGCAATCCCTGGCGTATTTAAAATTTGCGACACTAAACAATTATTTTTTGAATAATTTACTATAGAAAAGTTAATCCCTGGCGTAATTAAAATTTGAGACAGTATAAAATTATTTTTTTGAATAATTTACTATAGAAAAGGCAATCCCTGGCGTAATTAAAATCTGAGACAGTAAAAAATGAATTTTTGAATAATTTACCATAGAAAAGGCAATCCCTGGCGTAATTAAAATTTGCGACACTAAACAATTATTTTTTGCAAAATTTACTATAGAAAAGGCAATCCATGGCGTAATTAAAATTTGCGACAGTATAAAATTATTTTTTGATTAATTTACAATAGAAAAGGCAATCCCTGGCGTAATTATAATTTGCGACACTAAAAAATTATTTTTTGAATAATTTACTATAGAAAAGGCAATCCCTGGCGTAATTAAAATTTGCGACAGTAAAAAATTATTTTTTGAATAATTTACTATAGAAAAGGCAATCCCTGGCGTAATTAAAATTTGTGACAGAAAAAATTATTTTTTGAATAATTTACTATAGAAAAGGCAATCCCTGGCGTAATTAAAATTTGCGACACTAAACAATTATTTTTTGCAAAATTTACTATAGAAAAGGCAATCCCTGGCGTAATTAAAATTTGAGACAGTAAAAAATTATTTTTTGAATAATTTACTATACAAAAGGCAATCCCTGGCGTATTTAAAATTTGCAACAGTAAAAAATTATTTTTTGCAAAATTTACTATAGAAAAGGCAATCCCTGGCGTATTTAAAATTTGCGACAGTAAAAAATGAATTTTTGAATAATTTACTATAGAAAAGGCAATCCCTGGCGTAATTAAAATTTGCCACACTAAAAAATTATTTTTTGAATAATTTACTATAGAAAAGGCAATCCCTGGCTTAATTAAAATTTGTGACAGAAAAAATTATTTTTTGAATAATTTTACTATAGAAAAGGCAATCCCTGGCGTAATTAAAATTTGCGACACTAAACAATTATTTTTTGAATAATTTACTATAGAAAAGGTAATCCCTGGCGTAATTAAAATTTGAGACAGTATAAAATTATTTTTTGAATAATTTACTATAGAAAAGGCAATCCCTGGCGTAATTAAAATCTGAGACAGTAAAAAATGAATTTTTGAATAATTTACCATAGAAAAGGCAATCCCTGGCGTAATTAAAATTTGCGACACTAAACAATTATTTTTTGCAAAATTTACTATAGAAAAGGCAATCCATGGCGTAATTAAAATTTGCGACAGTATAAAATTATTTTTTGATTAATTTACAATAGAAAAGGCAATCCCTGGCGTAATTATAATTTGCGACACTAAAAAATTATTTTTTGAATAATTTACTATAGAAAAGGCAATCCCTGGCGTAATTAAAATTTGCGACAGTAAAAAATTATTTTTTGAATAATTTACTATAGAAAAGGCAATCCCTGGCGTAATTAAAATTTGTGACAGAAAAAATTATTTTTTGAATAATTTACTATAGAAAAGGCAATCCCTGGCGTAATTAAAATTTGCGACACTAAACAATTATTTTTTGCAAAATTTACTATAGAAAAGGCAATCCCTGGCGTAATTAAAATTTGAGACAGTAAAAAATTATTTTTTGAATAATTTACTATACAAAAGGCAATCCCTGGCGTATTTAAAATTTGCAACAGTAAAAAATTATTTTTTGCAAAATTTACTATAGAAAAGGCAATCCCTGGCGTATTTAAAATTTGCGACAGTAAAAAATGAATTTTTGAATAATTTACTATAGAAAAGGCAATCCTTGGCGTAATTAAAATTTGCCACACTAAAAAATTATTTTTTGAATAATTTACTATAGAAAAAGGCAATCCCTGGCTTAATTAAAATTTGTGACAGAAAAAATTATTTTTTGAATAATTTACTATAGAAAAGGCAATCCCTGGCGTAATTAAAATTTGCGACAGTATAAAATTATTTTTTGAATAATTTACTATAGAAAAGGCAATCCCTGGCGTATTTAAAATTTGCGACAGTAAAAAATGAATTTTTGAATAATTTACTATAGAAAAGGCAATCCCTGGCGTAATTAAAATTTGTGACAGAAAAAATGAATTTTTTAATAATTTACTATAGAAAAGGCAATCCGTGGCGTAATTAAAATTTGCGACACTAAACAATTATTTTTTGCAAAATTTACTATAGAAAAGGCAATCCCTGGCGTAATTAAAATTTGCGACAGAAAAAATTATTTTTTGAATAATTTACTATACAAAAGGCAATCCCTGGCGTATTTAAAATTTGCAACAGTAAAAAAATTAATTTTTGAATAATTTACTATAGAAAAGGCAATCCCTGGCGTAATTAAAATTTGCGACACTAATCAATTATTTTTTGCAAAATTTACTATAGAAAAGGCAATCCCTGGCGTATTTAAAATTTGCAACAGTAAACAATTAGTTTTTGAATAATTTACTATAGAAAAGGCAATCGCTGGCGTAATTAAAATTTGGGACACTAAACAATTATTTTTTGTAAAATTTACTATAGAAAAGGCAATCCCTGGCGTAATTAAAATTTGCGACACTAAACAATTATTTTTTGCAAAATTTACTATAGAAAAGGCAATCCCTGGCGTAATTAAAATTTGAGACAGTAAAAAATTATTTTTTGAATAATTTACTATAGAAAAGGCAATCCCTGGCGTAATTAAAATTTGTGACAGAAAAAATTATTTTTTGAATAATTTACTATAGAAAAGGCAATCCCTGGCGTAATTAAAATTTGAGACAGTATAAAATTATTTTTTGAATAATTTACTATAGAAAAGGCAATCCCTGGCGTAATTAAAATTTGCGACACTAAAAAATTATTTTTTGAATAATTTACTATAGAAAAGGCAATCCCTGGCGTAATTAAAATTTGCAACAGTAAAAAATGAATTTTTGAATAATTTACTATAGAAAAGGCAATCCCTGGCGTAATTAAAATTTGCGACAGTAAAAAATGAATTTTTGAATAATTTACTATAGAAAAGGCAATCCCTGGCGTAATTAAAATTTGAGACAGTAAAAAATGAATTTTTGAATAATTTACTATAGAAAAGGCAATCCCTGGCGTATTTAAAATTTGCAACAGTAAAAAATGAATTTTTGAATAATTTACTATAGAAAAGGCAATCCCTGGCGTAATTAAAATTAGAGACATTAAAAAATTAATTTTCGCAAAATTTACTATAGAAAAGGCAATCCCTGGCGTAATTAAAATTTGCGACAGTAAAAAATTATTTTTTGCAAAATTTACTATAGAAAAGGCAATCCCTGGCGTATTTAAAATTTGCAACAGTAAAAAAATGAATTTTTGAATAATTTACTATAGAAAAGGCAATCCCTGGCGTAATTAAAATTTGCGACAGTATAAAATTATTTTTTGAATAATTTACTATAGAAATGTCAATCCCTGGCGTAATTAAAATTTGAGACAGTAAAAAATGAATTTTTGAATAATTTACTATAGAAAAGGCAATCCCTGGCGTAATTAAAATTTGAGACAGTAAAAAATGAATTTTTGAATAATTTACTATAGAAAAGGCAATCCCTGGCGTAATTAAAATTTGCGACAGTAAAAAATTATTTTTTGCAAAATTTACTATAGAAAAGGCAATCCCTGGCATAATTAAAATTTGCAACAGTAAAAAATGAATTTTTGAATAATTTACTATAGAAAAGGCAATCCCTGGCGTAATTAAAATTTGCGACAGTAAAAAATGAATTTTTGAATAATTTACTATAGAAAAGGCAATCCCTGGCGTAATTAAAATTTGAGACAGTAAAAAATGAATTTTTGAATAATTTACTATAGAAAAGGCAATCCCTGGCGTAATTAAAATTTGCGACACTAAACAATTATTTTTTGCAAAATTTACTATAGAAAAGGCAATCCCTGGCGTAATTAAAATATGCGTCAGAAAAAATTATTTTTTGAATAATTTACTATACAAAAGGCAATCCCTGGCGTATTTAAAATTTGCAACAGTAAAAAATGAATTTTTGAATAATTTACTATAGAAAAGGCAATCCCTGGCGTAATTAAAATTTGCGACAGAAAAAATTATTTTTTGAATAATTTACTATACAAAAGGCAATCCCTGGCGTATTTAAAATTTGCAACAGTAAAAAAATTAATTTTTGAATAATTTACTATAGAAAAGGCAATCCCTGGCGTAATTAAAATTTGCGACACTAATCAATTATTTTTTGCAAAATTTACTATAGAAAAGGCAATCCCTGGCGTATTTAAAATTTGCAACAGTAAACAATTAGTTTTTGAATAATTTACTATAGAAAAGGCAATCCCTGGCGTAATTAAAATTTGGGACACTAAACAATTATTTTTTGTAAAATTTACTATAGAAAAGGCAATCCCTGGCGTAATTAAAATTTGCGACACTAAACAATTATTTTTTGCAAAATTTACTATAGAAAAGGCAATCCCTGGCGTAATTAAAATTTGAGACAGTAAAAAATTATTTTTTGAATAATTTACTATAGAAAAGGCAATCCCTGGCGTAATTAAAATTTGTGACAGAAAAAATTATTTTTTGAATAATTTACTATAGAAAAGGCAATCCCTGGCGTAATTAAAATTTGAGACAGTATAAAATTATTTTTTGAATAATTTACTATAGAAAAGGCAATCCCTGGCGTAATTAAAATTTGCGACACTAAAAAATTATTTTTTGAATAATTTACTATAGAAAAGGCAATCCCTGGCGTAATTAAAATTTGCAACAGTAAAAAATGAATTTTTGAATAATTTACTATAGAAAAGGCAATCCCTGGCGTAATTAAAATTTGCGACAGTAAAAAATGAATTTTTGAATAATTTACTATAGAAAAGGCAATCCCTGGCGTAATTAAAATTTGAGACAGTAAAAAATGAATTTTTGAATAATTTACTATAGAAAAGGCAATCCCTGGCGTAATTAAAATTTGCGACACTAAACAATTATTTTTTGCAAAATTTACTATAGAAAAGGCAATCCCTGGCGTAATTAAAATTTGCGTCAGAAAAAATTATTTTTTGAATAATTTACTATACAAAAGGCAATCCCTGGCGTATTTAAAATTTGCAACAGTAAAAAATGAATTTTTGAATAATTTACTATAGAAAAGGCAATCCCTGGCGTAATTAAAATTAGAGACATTAAAAAATTAATTTTCGCAAAATTTACTATAGAAAAGGCAATCCCTGGCGTAATTAAAATTTGCGACAGTAAAAAATTATTTTTTGCAAAATTTACTATAGAAAAGGCAATCCCTGGCGTATTTAAAATTTGCAACAGTAAAAAATGAATTTTTGAATAATTTACTATAGAAAAGGCAATCCCTGGCGTAATTAAAATTTGAGACAGTAAAAAATGAATTTTTGAATAATTTACTATAGAAAAGGCAATCCCTGGCGTAATTAAAATTTGCGACACTAAACAATTATTTTTTGCAAAATTTACTATAGAAAAGGCAATCCCTGGCGTAATTAAAATTTGCGTCAGAAAAAATTATTTTTTGAATAATTTACTATACAAAAGGCAATCCCTGGCGTATTTAAAATTTGCAACAGTAAAAAATGAATTTTTGAATAATTTACTATAGAAAAGCCAATCCCTGGCGTAATTAAAATTTGCGACAGAAAAAATTATTTTTTGAATAATTTACTATACAAAAGGCAATCCCTGGCGTATTTAAAATTTGCAACAGTAAAAAAATTAATTTTTGAATAATTTACTATAGAAAAGGCAATCCCTGGCGTAATTAAAATTTGCGACACTAATCAATTATTTTTTGCAAAATTTACTATAGAAAAGGCAATCCCTGGCGTATTTAAAATTTGCAACAGTAAACAATTAGTTTTTGAATAATTTACTATAGAAAAGGCAATCCCTGGCGTAATTAAAATTTGGGACACTAAACAATTATTTTTTGTAAAATTTACTATAGAAAAGGCAATCCCTGGCGTAATTAAAATTTGCGACACTAAACAATTATTTTTTGCAAAATTTACTATAGAAAAGGCAATCCCTGGCGTAATTAAAATTTGAGACAGTAAAAAATTATTTTTTGAATAATTTACTATAGAAAAGGCAATCCCTGGCGTAATTAAAATTTGTGACAGAAAAAATTATTTTTTGAATAATTTACTATAGAAAAGGCAATCCCTGGCGTAATTAAAATTTGAGACAGTATAAAATTATTTTTTGAATAATTTACTATAGAAAAGGCAATCCCTGGCGTAATTAAAATTTGCGACAGTATAAAATTATTTTTTGAATAATTTACTATAGAAATGTCAATCCCTGGCGTAATTAAAATTTGAGACAGTAAAAAATGAATTTTTGAATAATTTACTATAGAAAAGGCAATCCCTGGCGTAATTAAAATTTGAGACAGTAAAAAATGAATTTTTGAATAATTTACTATAGAAAAGGCAATCCCTGGCGTAATTAAAATTTGCGACAGTAAAAAATTATTTTTTGCAAAATTTACTATAGAAAAGGCAATCCCTGGCGTAATTAAAATTTGCGACAGTAAAAAATGAATTTTTGAATAATTTACTATAGAAAAGGCAATCCCTGGCGTAATTAAAATTTGCGACACTAAAAAATTATTTTTTGAATAATTTACTATAGAAAAGGAAATCCCTGGCGTATTTAAAACTTGCAACAGTAAAAAATTATTTTTTGCAAAATTTACTATAGAAAAGGCAATCCCTGGCGTAATTAAAATTTGCGACAGTAAAAAATGGATTTTTGAATAATTTACTATAGACAAGTGAAAAAGCTAGAATTGGTCTAAGACCAATTCTTATGATACCCTAGATGAATGCCCGTATTAAATTTCGTATGGTCACCGATCTATTCAAGTTTGATTTTGAAGTTGTTTTTCGCATATATTTCTAGAACGGTTTGTCGCACAGAAAAAGTGATTATAATCAATTTTATAGGATTTCGTATTCTGCAGAGGTTTTTAGTACAATAAAAATGTCTTGGACTTATCGTTTTCAAAGTATACGTAAAAACCCTAAATTTTTATATGGCAACACCAAGAAGGAGTTGCCCGATTTAGTCCATTTCAGACATTTTAATTGCTAATGTAGTACAAACGTCATGTACAAAATTTCAGCTCTCTACGTCGACGTGTTCTCAGGCAGTGTCCAAATATATAGCGGAAAACGAAATTTTTATATGGCAACCCTACGAAGGATTTGCCCGAATTGTCTCATTTTCGAACTTAATTTTGCTTTTTTTTTTAAAGTCGATGTACAAAATTTCAGCTCTCTAAGTATACGCGTTCTAGAGTTATCGTGTGCACGGACGGACGGACGGACGGACGGACAGACGGACATGCAAAAATCAAAATAACTTTTAATATTATGAATGGGTGTCCAATCCATTTTGCTCTACCATCATTATTTCGAGGTGTTAAAAACGGAACGACAAACTTAGTATACCCCTATAGATTTCATCTAGGGTATAAAAAGGCAATCCCTGGCGTAATTAAAATTTGTGACAGAAAAAATTATTTTTGAATAATTTACTATAGAAAAGGCAATTCCTGGCGTAATTAAAATTTGCGACAGTAAAAAATGAATTTTTGAATAATTTACTATAGAAAAGGCAATCCCTGGCGTAATTAAAATTTGTGACAGAAAAAATTATTTTTTGAATAATTTACTATAGAAAAGGCAATCCCTGGCGTAATTAAAATTTGAGACAGTATAAAATTATTTTTTGAATAATTTACTATAGAAAAGGCAATCCCTGGCGTAATTAAAATTTGTGACAGAAAAAATTATTTTTTGAATAATTTACTATAGAAAAGGCAATCCCTGGCGTAATTAAAATTTGAGACAGTATAAAATTATTTTTTGAATAATTTACTATAGAAAAGGCAATCCCTGGCGTAATTAAAATTTGCGACACTAAAAAATTATTTTTTGAATAATTTACTATAGAAAAGGCAATCCCTGGCGTAATTAAAATTTGCAACAGTAAAAAATGAATTTTTGAATAATTTACTATAGAAAAGGCAATCCCTGGCGTAATTAAAATTTGCGACAGTAAAAAATGAATTTTTGAATAATTTACTATAGAAAAGGCAATCCCTGGCGTAATTAAAATTTGAGACAGTAAAAAATGAATTTTTGAATAATTTACTATAGAAAAGGCAATCCCTGGCGTAATTAAAATTTGCGACACTAAACAATTATTTTTTGCAAAATTTACTATAGAAAAGGAAATCCCTGGCGTAATTAAAATTTGCGTCAGAAAAAATTATTTTTTGAATAATTTACTATACAAAAGGCAATCCCTGGCGTATTTAAAATTTGCAACAGTAAAAAATGAATTTTTGAATAATTTACTATAGAAAAGGCAATCCCTGGCGTGATTAAAATTAGAGACATTAAAAAATTAATTTTCGCAAAATTTACTATAGAAAAGGCAATCCCTGGCGTAATTAAAATTTGCGACAGTAAAAAATTATTTTTTGCAAAATTTACTATAGAAAAGGCAATCCCTGGCGTATTTAAAATTTGCAACAGTAAAAAATGAATTTTTGAATAATTTACTATAGAAAAGGCAATCCCTGGCGTAATTAAAATTTGAGACAGTAAAAAATGAATTTTTGAATAATTTACTATAGAAAAGGCAATCCCTGGCGTAATTAAAATTTGCGACACTAAACAATTATTTTTTGCAAAATTTACTATAGAAAAGGCAATCCCTGGCGTAATTAAAATTTGCGTCAGAAAAAATTATTTTTTGAATAATTTACTATACAAAAGGCAATCCCTGGCGTATTTAAAATTTGCAACAGTAAAAAATGAATTTTTGAATAATTTACTATAGAAAAGGCAATCCCTGGCGTAATTAAAATTTGCGACAGAAAAAATTATTTTTTGAATAATTTACTATACAAAAGGCAATCCCTGACGTATTTAAAATTTGCAACAGTAAAAAAATTAATTTTTGAATAATTTACTATAGAAAAGGCAATCCCTGGCGTAATTAAAATTTGCGACACTAATCAATTATTTTTTGCAAAATTTACTATAGAAAAGGCAATCCCTGGCGTATTTAAAATTTGCAACAGTAAACAATTAGTTTTTGAATAATTTACTATAGAAAAGGCAATCCCTGGCGTAATTAAAATTTGCGTCAGAAAAAATTATTTTTTGAATAATTTACTATACAAAAGGCAATCCCTGGCGTATTTAAAATTTGCAACAGTAAAAAACGAATTTTTGAATAATTTACTATAGAAAAGGCAATCCCTGGCGTAATTAAAATTAGAGACATTAAAAAATTAATTTTCGCAAAATTTACTATAGAAAAGGCAATCCCTGGCGTAATTAAAATTTGCGACAGTAAAAAATTATTTTTTGCAAAATTTACTATAGAAAAGGCAATCCCTGGCGTATTTAAAATTTGCAACAGTAAAAAATGAATTTTTGAATAATTTACTATAGAAAAGGCAATCCCTGGCGTAATTAAAATTTGAGACAGTAAAAAATGAATTTTTGAATAATTTACTATAGAAAAGGCAATCCCTGGCGTAATTAAAATTTGCGACACTAAACAATTATTTTTTGCAAAATTTACTATAGAAAAGGCAATCCCTGGCGTAATTAAAATTTGCGTCAGAAAAAATTATTTTTTGAATAATTTACTATACAAAAGGCAATCCCTGGCGTATTTAAAATTTGCAACAGTAAAAAATGAATTTTTGAATAATTTACTATAGAAAAGGCAATCCCTGGCGTAATTAAAATTTGCGACAGAAAAAATTATTTTTTGAATAATTTACTATACAAAAGGCAATCCCTGGCGTATTTAAAATTTGCAACAGTAAAAAAATTAATTTTTGAATAATTTACTATAGAAAAGGCAATCCCTGGCGTAATTAAAATTTGCGACACTAATCAATTATTTTTTGCAAAATTTACTATAGAAAAGGCAATCCCTGGCGTATTTAAAATTTGCAACAGTAAACAATTAGTTTTTGAATAATTTACTATAGAAAAGGCAATCCCTGGCGTAATTAAAATTTGGGACACTAAACAATTATTTTTTGTAAAATTTACTATAGAAAAGGCAATCCCTGGCGTAATTAAAATTTGCGACACTAAACAATTATTTTTTGCAAAATTTACTATAGAAAAGGCAATCCCTGGCGTAGTTAAAATTTGAGACAGTAAAAAATTATTTTTTGAATAATTTACTATGGAAAAGGCAATCCCTGGCGTAATTAAAATTTGTGACAGAAAAAATTATTTTTTGAATAATTTACTATAGAAAAGGCAATCCCTGGCGTAATTAAAATTTGAGACAGTATAAAATTATTTTTTGAATAATTTACTATAGAAAAGGCAATCCCTGGCGTAATTAAAATTTGCGACAGTATAAAATTATTTTTTGAATAATTTACTATAGAAATGTCAATCCCTGGCGTAATTAAAATTTGAGACAGTAAAAAATGAATTTTTGAATAATTTACTATAGAAAAGGCAATCCCTGGCGTAATTAAAATTTGAGACAGTAAAAAATGAATTTTTGAATAATTTACTATAGAAAAGGCAATCCCTGGCGTAATTAAAATTTGCGACAGTAAAAAATTATTTTTTGCAAAATTTACTATAGAAAAGGCAATCCCTGGCGTAATTAAAATTTGCGACAGTAAAAAATGAATTTTTGAATAATTTACTATAGAAAAGGCAATCCCTGGCGTAATTAAAATTTGCGACACTAAAAAATTATTTTTTGAATAATTTACTATAGAAAAGGAAATCCCTGGCGTATTTAAAACTTGCAACAGTAAAAAATTATTTTTTGCAAAATTTACTATAGAAAAGGCAATCCCTGGCGTAATTAAAATTTGCGACAGTAAAAAATGGATTTTTGAATAATTTACTATAGACAAGTGAAAAAGCTAGAATTGGTCTAAGACCAATTCTTATGATACCCTAGATGAATGCCCGTATTAAATTTCGTATGGTCACCGATCGATTCAAGTTTGATTTTGAAGTTGTTTTTCGCATATATTTCTAGAACGGTTTGTCGCACAGAAAAAGTGATTATAATCAATTTTATAGGATTTCGTATTCTGCAGAGGTTTTTAGTACAATAAAAATGTCTTGGACTTATCGTTTTCAAAGTATACGTAAAAACCCTAAATTTTTATATGGCAACACCAAGAAGGAGTTGCCCGATTTAGTCTATTTCAGACATTTTAATTGCTAATGTAGTACAAACATCATGTACAAAATTTCAGCTCTCTACGTCGACGTGTTCTCAGGCAGTGTCCAAATATATAGCGGAAAACGAAATTTTTATATGGCAACCCTACGAAGGATTTGCCCGAATTGTCTCATTTTCGAACTTAATTTTACTTTTTTTTTAAAGTCGATGTACAAAATTTCAGCTCTCTAAGTATACGCGTTCTAGAGTTATCGTGTGCACGGACGGACGGACGGACGGACGGACGGACGGACGGACGGACAGACGGACATGCAAAAATCAAAATAACTTTTAATATTATGAATGGGTGTCCAATCCATTTTGCTCTACCATCATTATTTCGAGGTGTTACAAACGGAACGACAAACTTAGTATACCCCTATAGATTTCATCTAGGGTATAAAAAGGCAATCCCTGGCGTAATTAAAATTTGTGACAGAAAAAATTATTTTTTGAATAATTTACTATAGAAAAGGCAATTCCTGGCGTAATTAAAATTTGCGACAGTAAAAAATGAATTTTTGAATAATTTACTATAGAAAAGGCAATCCCTGGCGTAATTAAAATTTGCGACACTAAACAAATATTTTTTGCAAAATTTACTATAGAAAAGGCAATCCCTGGCGTAATTAAAATTTGAGACAGTAAAAAATTATTTTTTGAATAATTTACTATAGAAAAGGCAATCCCTGGCGTAATTAAAATTTGTGACAGAAAAAATTATTTTTTGTATAATTTACTATAGAAAAGGCAATCCCTGGCGTAATTAAACTTTGCGACACTAAACAATTATTTTTTGCAAAATTTACTATAGAAAAGGCAATCCCTGGCGTAATTAAAATTTGAGACAGTAAAAAATTATGTTTTGAATAATTTACTATAGAAAAGGCAAACCCTGGCGTAATTAAAATTTGCGACAGTAAAAAATTATTTTTTGCAGAATTTACTATAGAAATGGCAATCCCTGGCGTAATTAAAATTTGCGACAGTATAAAATTATTTTTTGAATAATTTACTATAGAAAAGGCAATCCCTGGCGTAATTAAAATTTGCGACAGTATAAAATTATTTTTTGAATAATTTACTATACAAAAGGCAATCCCTGGCGTAATTAAAATTTTCGACAGTAAAAAATTATTTTTTGAATAATTTACTATAGAAAAGGCAATACCTGGCGTAATTAAAATTTTCGACAGTAAAAAATTATTTTTTGAATAATTTACTATAGAAAAGGCAATCCCTGGCGTAATTAACATTTGAGACAGTATAAAATTATTTTTGAATAATTTACTATAGAAAACGCAATCCCTGGCGTAATTAAAATTTGCGACACTAAACAATTATTTTTTGAATAATTTACTATAGAAAAGGCAATCCCTTGCGTAATTAAAATTTGAGACAGTAAAAAATTATTTTTTGCAGAATTTACTATAGAAATGGCAATCCCTGGCGTAATTAAAATTTGCGACAGAAAAAATTATTTTTTGAATAATTTACTATACAAAAGGCAATCCCTGGCGTAATTAAAATTTGAGACAGTAAAAAATGAATTTTTGAATAATTTACTATAGAAAAGGCAATCCCTGGCGTAATTAAAATTTGCGACACTAAACAATTATTTTTTGCAAAATTTACTATAGAAAATGCAATCCCTGGCGTATTTAAAATTTGCAACAGTAAACAAATAGTTTTTGAATAATTTACTATAGAAAAGGCAATCCCTGGCGTAATTAAAATTTGCGACACTAAACAATTATTTTTTGCAAAATTTACTATAGAAAAGGCAATCCCTGGCGTAGTTAAAATTTGCGACACTAAAAAATTTTTTTTTGAATAATTTACTATAGAAAGGCAATCCCTGGCGTAATTAAAATTTGCAACAGTAAAAAATGAATTTTTGAATAATTTACTATAGAAAAGGCAATACCTGGCGTAATTAAAATTTGCGACAGTAAAAAATGAATTTTGAATAATTTACTATAGAAAAGGCAATCCCTGGCGTAATTAAAATTTGAGACAGTAAAAAATGAATTTTTGAATAATTTACTATAGAAAAGGCAATCCCTGGCGTAATTAAAATTTGCGACACTAAACAATTATTTGTTGCAAAATTTACTATAGAAAAGGCAATCCCTGGCGTAATTAAAATTTGAGACAGTAAAAAATTATTTTTTGAATAATTTACTATAAAATAGGCAATCCCTGGCGTAATTAAAATTTGTGACAGAAAAAATTATTTTTTGAATAATTTACTATAGAAAAGGCAATCCCTGGCGTAATTATAATTTGCGACAGAAAAAATTATTTTTTGAATAATTTACTATAGAAAAGGCAATCCCTGGCGTATTTAAAATTTGCGACACTAAACAATTATTTTTTGCAAAATTTACTATAGAAAAGGCAATCGCTGGCGTAATTAAAATTTGCGACAGTAAAAAATGGATTTTTGAATAATTTACTATAGAAAAGGCAATCCCTGGCGTAATTAAAATTTGAGACAGTAAAAAATTATTTTTTGAATAATTTACTATAGAAAAGGCAATCCCTGGCGTAATTAAAATTTGAGACAGTATAAAATTATTTTTTGAATAATTTACTATAGAAAAGGCAATCCCTGGCGTAATTAAAATCTGAGACAGTAAAAAATGAATTTTTGAATAATTTACTATAGAAAAGGCAATCCCTGGCGTAATTAAAATTTGCGACACTAAACAATTATTTTTTGCAAAATTTACTATAGAAAAGGCAATCCATGGCGTAATTAAAATTTGCGACAGTATAAAATTATTTTTGAATAATTTACAATAGAAAAGGCAATCCCTGGCGTAATTATAATTTGCGACACTAAAAAATTATTTTTTGAATAATTTACTATAGAAAAGGCAATCCCTGGCGTAATTAAAATTTGCGACAGTAAAAAATTATTTTTTGAATAATTTACTATACAAAAGGCAATCCCTGGCGTATTTAAAATTTGCAACAGTAAAAAATTATTTTTTGCAAAATTTACTATAGAAAAGGCAATCCCTGGCGTATTTAAAATTTGCGACAGTAAAAAATGAATTTTTGAATAATTTACTATAGAAAAGGCAATCCCTGGCGTAATTAAAATTTGCCACACTAAAAAATTATTTTTTGAATAATTTACTATAGAAAAGGCAATCCCTGGCTTAATTAAAATTTGTGACAGAAAAAATTATTTTTTGAATAATTTACTATAGAAAAGGCAATCCCTGGCGTAATTAAAATTTGCGACAGTATAAAATTATTTTTTGAATAATTTACTATAGAAAAGGCAATCCCTGGCGTATTTAAAATTTGCGACAGTAAAAAATGAATTTTTGAATAATTTACTATAGAAAAGGCAATCCCTGGCGTAATTAAAATTTGAGACAGTAAAAAATTATTTTTTGAATAATTTACTATAGAAAAGGCAATCCCTAGCGTATATAAAATTTGCGACAGTAAAAAATGAATTTTTTAATAATTTACTATAGAAAAGGCAATCCGTGGCGTAATTAAAATTTGCGACACTAAACAATTATTTTTTGCAAAATTTACTATAGAAAAGGCAATCCCTGGCGTAATTAAAATTTGCGACAGAAAAAATTATTTTTTGAATAATTTACTATACAAAAGGCAATCCCTGGCGTATTTAAAATTTGCAACAGTAAAAAATGAATTTTTGAATAATTTACTATAGAAAAGGCAATCCCTGGCGTAATTAAAATTTGCGACACTAATCAATTATTTTTTGCAAAATTTACTATAGAAAAGGCAATCCCTGGCGTATTTAAAATTTGCAACAGTAAACAATTAGTTTTTGAATAATTTACTATAGAAAAGGCAATCCCTGGCGTAATTAAAATTTGCGACACTAAACAATTATTTTTTGTAAAATTTACTATAGAAAAGGCAATCCCTGGCGTAATTAAAATTTGCGACACTAAACAATTATTTTTTGCAAAATTTACTATAGAAAAGGCAATCCCTGGCGTAATTAAAATTTGAGACAGTAAAAAATTATTTTTTGAATAATTTACTATAGAAAAGGCAATCCCTGGCGTAATTAAAATTTGTGACAGAAAAAATTATTTTTTGAATAATTTACTATAGAAAAGGCAATCCCTGGCGTAATTAAAATTTGAGACAGTATAAAATTATTTTTTGAATAATTTACTATAGAAAAGGCAATCCCTGGCGTAATTAAAATTTGCGACACTAAAAAATTATTTTTTGAATAATTTACTATAGAAAAGGCAATCCCTGGCGTAATTAAAATTTGCAACAGTAAAAAATGAATTTTTGAATAATTTACTATAGAAAAGGCAATCCCTGGCGTAATTAAAATTTGCGACAGTAAAAAATGAATTTTTGAATAATTTACTATAGAAAAGGCAATCCCTGGCGTAATTAAAATTTGCGACAGTAAAAAGAATTTTTGAATAATTTACTATAGAAAAGGCAATCCCTGGCGTAATTAAAATTTGCGACACTAAACAATTATTTTTTGCAAAATTTACTATAGAAAAGGCAATCCCTGGCGTAATTAAAATTTGCGTCAGAAAAAATTATTTTTTGAATAATTTACTATACAAAAGGCAATCCCTGGCGTATTTAAAATTTGCAACAGTAAAAAATGAATTTTTGAATAATTTACTATAGAAAAGGCAATCCCTGGCGTAATTAAAATTAGAGACATTAAAAAATTAATTTTTGCAAAATTTACTATAGAAAAGGCAATCCCTGGCGTAATTAAAATTTGCGACAGTAAAAAATTATTTTTTGCAAAATTTACTATAGAAAAGGCAATCCCTGGCGTATTTAAAATTTGCAACAGTAAAAAATGAATTTTTGAATAATTTACTATAGAAAAGGCAATCCCTGGCGTAATTAAAATTTGCGACAGTATAAAATTATTTTTTGAATAATTTACTATAGAAATGTCAATCCCTGGCGTAATTAAAATTTGAGACAGTAAAAAATGAATTTTTGAATAATTTACTATAGAAAAGGCAATCCCTGGCGTAATTAAAATTTGAGACAGTAAAAAATGAATTTTTGAATAATTTACTATAGAAAAGGCAATCCCTGGCGTAATTAAAATTTGCGACAGTAAAAAATTATTTTTTGCAAAATTTACTATAGAAAAGGCAATCCCTGGCGTAATTAAAATTTGCGACAGTGAAAAATGAATTTTTGAATAATTTACTGTAGAAAAGGCAATCCCTGGCGTAATTAAAATTTGCGACACTAAAAAATTATTTTTTGAATAATTTACTATAGAAAAGGAAATCCCTGGCGTATTTAAAATTTGCAACAGTAAAAAATTATTTTTTGCAAAATTTACTATAGAAAAGGCAATCCCTGGCGTAATTAAAATTTGCGACAGTAAAAAATGGATTTTTGAATAATTTACTATAGACAAGTGAAAAAGCTAGAATTGGTCTAAGACCAATTCTTATGATACCCTAGATGAATGCCCGTATTAAATTTCGTATGGTCCCCGATCTATTCAAGTTTGATTTTGAAGTTGTTTTTCGCATATATTTCTAGAACGGTTTGTCGCACAGAAAAAGTGATTATAATCAATTTTATAGGATTTCGTATTCTGCAGAGGTTTTTAGTACAATAAAAATGTCTTGGACTTATCGTTTTCAAAGTATACGTAAAAACCCTAAATTTTTATATGGCAACACCAAGAAGGAGTTGCCCGATTTAGTCCATTTCAGACATTTTAATTGCTAATGTAGCAAAAACATCATGTACAAAATTTCAGCTCTCTACGTCGACGTGTTCTCAGGCAGTGTCCAAATATATAGCGGAAAACGAAATTTTTATATGGCAACCCTACGAAGGATTTGCCCGAATTGTCTCATTTTCGAACTTAATTTTACTTTTTTTTTTAAAGTCCATGTACAAAATTTCAGCTCTCTAAGTATACGCGTTCTAGAGTTATCGTGTGCACGGACGGACGGACGGACGGACGGACGGACGGACGGACGGACGGACAGACGGACATGCAAAAATCAAAATAACTTTTAATATTATGAATGGGTGTCCAATCCATTTTGCTCTACCATCATTATTTCGAGGTGTTACAAACGGAATGACAAACTTAGTATACCCCTATAGATTTCATCTAGGGTATAAAAAGGCAATCCCTGGCGTAATTAAAATTTGTGACGGAAAAAATTATTTTTTGAATAATTTACTATAGAAAAGGCAATTCCTGGCGTAATTAAAATTTGCGACAGTAAAAAATGAATTTTTGAATAATTTACTATAGAAAAGGCAATCCCTGGCGTAATTAAAATTTGCGACACTAAACAATTATTTTTTGCAAAATTTACTATAGAAAAGGCAATCCCTGGCGTAATTAAAATTTGAGACAGTAAAAAATTATTTTTTGAATAATTTACTATAGAAAAGGCAATCCCTGGCGTAATTAAAATTTGTGACAGAAAAAATTATTTTTTGAATAATTTACTATAGAAAAGGCAATCCCTGGCGTAATTAAACTTTGCGACACTAAACAATTATTTTTTTTGCAAAATTTACTATAGAAAAGGCAATCCCTGGCGTAATTAAAATTTGAGACAGTAAAAAATTATGTTTTGAATAATTTACTATAGAAAAGGCAAACCCTGGCGTAATTAAAATTTGCGACAGTAAAAAATTATTTTTTGCAGAATTTACTATAGAAATGGCAATCCCTGGCGTAATTAAAATTGCGACAGTATAAAATTATTTTTTGAATAATTTACTATAGAAAAGGCAATCCCTGGCGTAATTAAAATTTGCGACAGTATAAAATTATTTTTTGAATAATTTACTATACAAAAGGCAATCCCTGGCGTAATTAAAATTTTCGACAGTAAAAAATTATTTTTTGAATAATTTACTATAGAAAAGGCAATCCCTGGCGTAATTAAAATTTTCGACAGTAAAAAATTATTTTTTGAATAATTTACTATAGAAAAGGCAATCCCTGGCGTAATTAACATTTGCGACAGTATAAAATTATTTTTGAATAATTTACTATACAAAAGGCAATCCCTGGCGTAATTAAAATTTTCGACAGTAAAAAATTATTTTTTGAATAATTTACTATAGAAAAGGCAATCCCTGGCGTAATTAACATTTGAGACAGTATAAAATTATTTTTGAATAATTTACTATAGAAAACGCAATCCCTGGCGTAATTAAAATTTGCGACACTAAACAATTATTTTTTGAATAATTTACTATAGAAAAGGCAATCCCTTGCGTAATTAAAATTTGAGACAGTAAAAAATTAATTTTTGAATAATTTACTATAGAAAAGGCAATCCCTGGCGTAATTAAACTTTGCGACACTAAACAATTATTTTTTGCAAAATTTACTATAGAAAAGGCAATCCCTGGCGTAATTAAAATTTGAGACAGTAAAAAATTATGTTTTGAATAATTTACTATAGAAAAGGCAAACCCTGGCGTAATTAAAATTTGCGACAGTAAAAAATTATTTTTTGCAGAATTTACTATAGAAATGGCAATCCCTGGCGTAATTAAAATTTGCGACAATATAAAATTATTTTTTGAATAATTTACTATAGAAAAGGCAATCCCTGGCGTAATTAAAATTTGCGACAGTATAAAATTATTTTTTGAATAATTTACTATACAAAAGGCAATCCCTGGCGTAATTAAAATTTTCGACAGTAAAAAATTATTTTTTGAATAATTTACTATAGAAAAGGCAATCCCTGGCGTAATTAACATTTGAGACAGTATAAAATTATTTTTGAATAATTTACTATAGAAAACGCAATCCCTGGCGTAATTAAAATTTGCGACACTAAACAATTATTTTTTGAATAATTTACTATAGAAAAGGCAATCCCTTGCGTAATTAAAATTTGAGACAGTAAAAAATTAATTTTTGAATAATTTACTATAGAAAAGGCAATCCCTGGCGTAATTAAAATTTGAGACACTAAACAATTAGTTTTTGAATAATTTACTATAGAAAAGGCAATCCCTGGCGTAATTAAAATTTGAGACAGTAAAAAATGAATTTTTGAATAATTTACTATAGAAGAGGCAATCCCTGGCGTAATTAAAATTTGAGACACTAAACAATTATTTTTTGAATAATTTACTATAGAAAAGGCAATCCCTGGCCTAATTAAAATTTGCGACAGTAAAAAATTATTTTTTCAATAATTTACTATAGAAGAGGCAATTCCTGGCGTAATTAAAATTTGAGACAGTAAAAAATTATTTTTTGAATAATTTACTATAGAAAAGGCAATCCCTGGCGTAATTAAAATTTGAGACAGTAAAAAATTATTTTTTGCAAAATTTACTATAGAAAAGGCAATCCCTGGCATAATTAAAATTTGCGACAGTATAAAATTAATTTTTGAATAATTTACTATAGAAAAGGCTATCCCTGGCGTAATTAAAATTTGACACACTAAACAATTATTTTTTGCAAAATTTACTATAGAAAAGGCAATCCCTGGCGTAATTAAAATTTGAGACAGTAAAAAATGAATTTTTGAATAATTTACTATAGAAAAGGCAATCCTTGGCGTAATTAAAATTTGAGACAGTAAAAAATTATTTTTGAATAATTTACTATAGAAAAGGCAATCCCTGGCGTATTTAAAATTTGCGACAGTAAAAAATGAATTTTTGAATAATTTACTATAGAAAAGGGAATCCCTGGCGTAATTAACATTTGCGACAGTAAAAAATGATTTTTTGAATAATTTACTATAGAAAAGGCAATCCCTGGCGTAATTAAAATTTGCGACAGTATAAAATTATTTTTTGAATAATTTACTATAGAAAAGGCAATCCCTGGCGTAATTAAAATTTGAGACAGTAAAAAATTATTTTTTGAATAATTTACTATAGAAAAGGCAATCCCTGGCGTAATTAAAATTTGAGACAGTAAAAAATTATATTTTGCAAAATTTACTATAGAAAAGGCAATCCCTGGTGTGATTAAAATTTGCGACAGTATAAAATTAATTTTTGAATAATTTACTATAGAAAAGGCAATCCCTGGCGTAATTAAAATTTGACACACTAAACAATTATTTTTTGCAAAATTTACTATAGAATAGGCAATCCCTGGCGTAATTAAAATTTGAGACAGTAAAAAATGAATTTTTGAATAATTTACTATAGAAAAGGCAATCCCTGGCGTATTTAAAATTTGCGACAGTATAAAATTATTTGTTGAATAATTTACTATAGAAAAGGCAATCCCTGGCGTATTTAAAATTTGCGACAGTAAAAAATGAATTTTTGAATAATTTACTATAGAAAAGGGAATCCCTGGCGTAATTAAAATTTGCGACAGTAAAAAATGAATTTTTGAATAATTTACTATAGAAAAGGCAATCCCCTGGCGTAATTAAAATTTGCGACAGTATAAAATTATTTTTTGAATAATTTACTATAGAAAAGGCAATCCCTGGCGTAATTATAATTTGAGAGAGTAAACAATTATTTTTTGAATAATTTACTATAGAAAAGGCAATCCCTGGCGTAATTAAAATTTGAGACAGTAAAAAATTAATTTTTGAATAATTTACTATAGAAAAGGCAATCCGTGGCGTAATTAAAATTTGAGACACTAAACAATTATTTTTTGAATAAATTACTATAGAAAAGGCAATCCCTGGCGTAATTAAATTTTGAGACAGTAAAAAATGAATTTTTGAATAATTTACTATAGAAAAGGCAATCCCTGGCGTAATTAAAATTTGCGACAGTAAAAAATTATTTTTTGCAAAATTTACTATAGAAAAGACAATCCCTGGCGTAATTAAAATTTGAGACAGTAAAAAATGAATTTTTGAATAATTTACTATAGAAGAGGCAATCCCTGGCGTAATTAAAATTTGAGACACTAAACAATTATTTTTTGAATAATTTACTATAGAAAAGGCAATCCCTGGCGTAATTAAAATTTGCGACAATAAAAAATTATTTTTTGAATAATTTACTATAGAAAAGGCAATCCCTGGCGTAATTAAAATTTGAGACAGTAAAAAATTATTTTTTGAATAATTTACTATAGAAAAGGCAATCCCTGGCGTAATTAAAATTTGAGACAGTAAAAAATTATTTTTTGCAAAATTTACTATAGAAAAGGCAATCCCTGGCGTGAATAAAATTTGCGACAGTATAAAATTAATTTTTGAATAATTTACTATAGAAAAGGCAATCCCTGGCGTAATTAAAATTTGACACACTAAACAATTATTTTTTGCAAAATTTACTATAGAAAAGGCAATCCCTGGCGTAATTAAAATTTGAGACAGTAAAAAATGAATTTTTGAATAATTTACTATAGAAAAGGCAATCCCTGGCGTATTTAAAATTTGCGACAGTATAAAATTATTTTTTGAATAATTTACTATAGAAAAGGCAATCCCTGGCGTATTTAAAATTTGCGACAGTAATAAATGAATTTTTGATTAATTTACTATAGAAAAGGGAATCCCTGGCGTAATTAAAATTTGCGACAGTAAAAAATTATTTTTTGAATAATTTACTATAGAAAAGGCAATCCCTGGCGTAATTAAAATTTGCGACAGTATAAAATTATTTTTTGAATAATTTACTATAGAAAAGGCAATAACTGGCGTAATTAAAATTTGAGACAGTAAACAATTATTTTTTGAAATACTTTACTATAGAAAAGGCAATCCCTGGCGTAATTAAAATTTGAGACAGTAGAAAATTCATTTTGAATAATTTACTATAGAAAAGGCAATCCGTGGCGTAATTAAAATTTGAGACACTAAACAATTATTTTTTGAATAAATTACTATAGAAAGGGCAATCCCTGGCGTAATTAAAATTTGAGACAGTAAAAAATGAATTTTTGAATAATTTACTATAGAAAAGGCAATCCCTGGCGTAATTAAAATTTGCGACAGTAAAAAATTATTTTTTGCAAAATTTACTATAGAAAAGACAATCCCTGGCGTAATTAAAATTTGAGACAGTAAAAAATGAATTTTTGAATAATTTACTATAGAAAAGGCAATCCCTGGCGTAATTAAAATTTGCGACAGTAAAAAATGAATTTTTGAATAATTTACTATAGAAAAGGCAATCCCTGGCGTAATTAAAATTTGCGACAGTATAAAATTATTTTTTGAATAATTTACTATAGAAAAGGCAATCCCTGGCGTAATTAAAATTTGAGACAGTAAAAAATTAATTTTTGAATAATTTACTATAGAAAAGGCAACCCTGGCGTAATTAAAATTTGAGACACTAAACAATTATTTTTTGCAAAATTTACTAGAGAAAAGGCAATCCCTGGCGTAATTAAAATTTGCGACAGTAAAAAATTATTTTTTGAATAATTTACTATAGAGAAGGCAATCCCTGGCGTAATTAAAATTTGAGACAGTAAAAAATTAATTTTTGAATAATTTACTATAGAAAAGGCAATCCCTGGCGTAATTAAAATTTGAGACACTAAAAAATTATTTTTTGCAAAATTTACTATAGAAAAGGCAATCCCTGGCGTAATTAAAATTTGAGACAGTATAAAATGAATTTTTGAATAATTTACTATAGAAAAGGCAATCCCTGGCGTAATTAAAATTTGAGACAGTAAAAAATTATTTTTTGAATAATTTACTATAGAAAAGGCAATCCCTGGCGTATTTAAAATTTGCGACAGTAAAAAATTATTTTTTGAATAATTTACTATAGAAAAGGCAATCCCTGGCGTAATTAAAATTTGCGACAGTAAAAAATGAATTTTTGAATAATTTACTATAGAAAAGGCAATCCTTGGCGTAATTAAAATTTGCGACAGTATAAAATTATTTTTTGAATAATTTACTATAGAAAAGGCAATCCCTGGCGTACTTAAAATTTGAGACAGTAAAAAATGAATTTTTGAATAATTTACTATAGAAAAGGCAATCCCTGGCGTAATTAAAATTTGCGACAGTATAAAATTATTTTTTGAATAATTTACTATAGCAAAGGCAATCCCTGGCGTAATTAAAATTTGCGACAGTAAAAAATGAATTTTTGAATAATCTACTATAGAAAAGGCAATCCCTGGCGTAATTAAAATTTGCGACAGTAAAAAATGAATTTTTGAATAATTTACTATAGAAAAGGCAATCCCTGGCGTAATTAAAATTTGAGACAGTAAAAAATGAATTTTTGAATAATTTACTATAGAAAAGGCAATCCCTGGCGTAATTAAAATTTGCGACAGTATAAAATTATTTTTTGAATAATTTACTATAGAAAAGGCAATCCCTGGCGTAATTAAAATTTGCGACAATAAAAAATGAATTTTTGAATAATCTACTATAGAAAAGGCAATCCCTGGCGTAATTAAAATTTGCGACAGTAAAAAATTATTTTTTGAATAATTTACTATAGAAAAGGCAATCCCTGGCCTAATTAAAATTTGCGACATTAAAAAATGAATTTTTGAAAAATTTACTATAGAAAAGGCAATCCCTGGCGTAATTAAAATTTGCGACAGTAAAAAATTATTTTTTGAATAATTTACTATAGAAAAGGCAATCCCTGGCGTAATTAAAATTTGCGACAGTAAAAAATTATTTTTTGAATAATTTACTATAGAAAAGGCAATCTCTGGCGTAATTAAAATTTGCGACAGTAAAAAATTATTTTTGAATAATTTACTATAGAAAAGGCAATCCCTGGCGTAATTAAAATTTGCGACAGAAAAAAATTATTTTTTTGAATAATTTACTATAGAAAAGGCAATCCCTGGCGTAAGTAAAATTTGAGACAGTAAAAAATGAATTTTTGACTAATTTACTATAGAAAAGGCAATCCCTGGCGTAATTATAATTTGCGACAGTAAAAAATGAATTTTTGAATAATTTACTATAGAAAAGGCAATCCCTGTCGTAATTAAAATTTGCGACAGAAAAAATTAATTTTTGAATAATTTACTATAGAAAAGGCAATCCCTGGCGTAATTAAAATTTGCGACAGAAAAAATTAATTTTTAAATAATTTACTATAGAAAAGGCAATCCCTGGCGTAATTATAATTTGCGACAGTAAAAAATTATTTTTTGAATAATTTACTATAGAAAAGGCAATCCCTGGCGTAATTAAAATTTGAGACAGTAAAAAATTAATTTTTGAATAATTTACTATAGAAAAGGCAATCCCTGGCGTAATTAAAATTTGAGACACTAAACAATTATTTTTTGCAAAATTTACTATAGAAAAGGCAATCCCTGGCGTAATTAAAATTTGAGACAGTAAAAAATGGATTTTTGAATAATTTACTATAGAAAAGGCAATCCCTGGCGTAATTAAAATTTGCGACAGTAAAAAATTATTTTTTGCAAAATTTACTATAGAAAAGGCAACCCTGGCGTAATTAAAATTTGAGACAGTAAAAAATTATTTTTTGCAGAATTTACTATAGAAAAGGCAATCCCTGGCGTAATTAAAATTTGAGACAGTAAAAAATGAATTTTTGAATAATTTACTATAAAAAAGGCAATCCCTGGCGTAATTATAATTTGCGACAGTAAAAAATTATTTTTTGAATAATTTACTATAGAAAAGGCAATCCCTGGCGTAATTAAAATTTGCGACAGTAAAAAATTATTTTTTGAATAATTTACTATAGAAAAGGCAATCCCTGGCGTAATTAAAATTTGCGACAGAAAAAAATTATTTTTTGAATAATTTACTATAGAAAAGGCAATCCCTGGCGTAATTAAAATTTGCGACAGTAAAAAATTATTTTTTGAATAATTTACTATAGAAAAGGCAATCCCTGGCGTAATTAAAATTTGAGACAGTAAAAAATGAATTTTTGAATAATTTGCTATAGAAAACGCAATCCCTGGCGTAATTAAAATTTGCGACAGTATAAAATTATTTTTTGAATAATTTACTATAGAAAAGGCAATCCCTGGCGTAATTAAAATTTGCGACAGAAAAGAATTAATTTTTGAATAATTTACTATAGAAAGGCAATCCCTGGCGTAATTAAAATTTGCGACAGTATAAAATTATTTTTTGAATAATTTACTATAGAAAAGGCAATCCCTGGCGTAATTAAAATTTGCGACAGTAAAAAATTATTTTTTGAAAAATTTACTATAGAAAAGGCAATCCCTGGCGTAATTATAATTTGCGCCAGTAAAAAATTATTTTTTTGAATAATTTACTATAGAAAAGGCAATCCCTGGCGTAATTAAAATTTGCGACAGTTAAAAAATTATTTTTTGAATAATTTACTATAGAAAAGGCAATCCCTGGCGTAATTATAATTTGCGACAGTAAAAAATGAATTTTTGCAAAATTTACTATAGAAAAGGCAATCCCTGGCGTAATTATAATTTGCGACACTAAACAATTATTTTTTGCAAAATTTACTATAGAAAAGGCAATCCCTGGCGTAATTAAAATTTGCGACAGTATAAAATTAATTTTTGAATAATTTACTATAGAAAAGGCAATCCCTGGCGTAATTAAAATTTGCGACAGTATAAAATTAATTTTTGAATAATTTACTATAGAAAAGGCAATCCCTGGCGTAATTAAAATTTGCGACAGTAAAAAATGAATTTTTGAATAATTTACTATAGAAAAGGCAATCCTGGCGTAAATAAAATTTGAGACAGTATAAAATTATTTTTTGAATAATTTACTATAGAAAAGGCAATCCCTGGCGTAATTAAAATTTGCGACTGAAAAAAATTAATTTTTGAATAATTTACTATAGAAAAGGCAATCCCTGGCGTAATTAAAATTTGCGACAGTATAAAATTATTTTTTGAATAATTTACTATAGAAAAGGCAATCCCTGGCGTAATTAAAATTTGCGACAGTATAAAATTATTTTTTGAATAATTTACTATAGAAAAGGCAATCCATGGCGTAATTAAAATTTGCGACAGAAAAAAATTAATTTTTGAATAATTTACTATAGAAAAGGCAATCCCTGCGTAATTAAAATTTGCGACGGTATAAAATTATTTTTTGAATAATTTACTATAGAAAAAGCAATGCCTGGCGTAATTAAAATTTGCGACAGTAAAAAATTATTTTTTGAATAATTTACTATAGAAAAGGCAATCCCTGGCGTAATTAAAATTTGCGACAGTATAAAATTATTTTTTGAATAATTTACTATAGAAAAGGCAATCCCTGGCGTAATTAAAATTTGCGACAGTAAAAAATGAATTTTTGAATAATTTACTATAGAAAAGGCAATCCCCGGCGTAATTAAAATATGAGACAGTAAGAAATGAGTTTTTGAATAATTTACTATAGAAAAGGCAATCCCTGCGTAATTAAAATTTGAGACAGTAAAAAATGAATTTTTGAATAATTTATTATAGAAAAGGCAATCC